>PVIR01004381.1:0-40131 GCA_004026965.1 Petromus typicus | reverse complement strand
CGAGCTAACTCCCCGGCCCCCATAGTCTTTTTGTCTTTGATTTGTACTCTGAGTAACATTTTGGCTGTTCTTTCAAAATTATAATACACAGTGTATTAACTGTTAGTCTCTAATTATTTTGTTACAAAATTATATTATTTTCCATAAAAGAGTGCTTTTTATAATTTATTAGTATCCACTTCTATTCAATTAAAATAAAAAATAAAAATATCTTAGCTTTGATTTTTCTGCATACACATACCTAGAAGTAGGAATTATTGTACATATGGAAGTGACACTATTACTAATTATTAAATTATTGGCTGCTACTTAACAAAATAATAATAAATGTAATTTTTGAAAGTCAGAAACAAAGATTTATTGAAAATTGAAAAAAGGGCCAGGGATTTAGCTCAGTGGTTCTGGCATCTGCCTGGCAAGCACAAAGTCCTGAGTTTGATCCCCATTACCACATTCCACAATGCCAGGCATGGTAGCTCACACCTGTAATCCCACCACTTGGGAGGCAGAGGCAACAGAATTGCCAAGAGTTTGAGACTGGCCTGGGCTACAAAGAGAGTTCAGGGCCAGCCTGAACTACAGAAGGGAGACCCTGTCTTAAAAAAAAAAAAAAATTGAAAAAAAATCACCTGGGACCCTGACACTCACAGAAATTGCTGTGTAGAATACACTGTTAGGTACTGCAGGAAGAAAGAATTCTATAATGCTCTTTATCCTCTAGAAGTATAGAGTCTAGTGCAGAAAAGAGGAGTAATATATAAATACATCACTGACAATAGCTTATATTTAAACTAAACAAGTTCATCTCATATATAGTAATATTCAGTAGAAATAAAAAGAATACTCTTCTTTTAAACTAGGTGTGGCAGTTTTTGCTTGTAATCCCAGCTACACTGTAGACTGAAACAAATGATTCTTGAGTATGAGACCATCCTGGGCAACTTAAAGGAACTCTGTCAAAATAAGAAATTAAAGGGGCCCTGGATGTAATTCAGTGGTTAAGTGTCCCTCTGTTCAGTAATAATAAATGCTAATAATGTATCATTTACAGGCAACCACAGGGATGAATCTCACAGACAGAATGATAAGCAAAAGCAGCCAGAAGCACATGAATACAACACACTGGATGATTCCAAGTTCCAGAATAGGTTCAACTGGTGACGAGTGATGAAGCAAAGAGCATGTGTATTCATACTGAAAACCTTCCATGTACTAAATTAGGTAGTAGATAATAGATTTGTGTATACTGTACATGCTTAGAAACAATGATCTATACAGTTAAGATTTTTACTTTTTATTTTATTTTTCAAAATTTATTTATTTATTTATTTTAGATTTTTTGAGACAGGTTCTCGCTTTGTGGTTCAGGCTGGCCCTGAGCTCAGCCTCAAACTCACATCACAGCAATCCTCCTGCCTCTGCCTCCCGAGTGTTAGGATTACAGGCGTGAGCCAACACGCCCGGCAGTATGGTATGTGGTACTGATTGCTGCTGGGGTGAGTCTCCACGCTCAGTGTGGTATGTGGTTACCGGGGATCAAACCCAGGTCCTTGTGCTTGCAAGACAGGCACTGGAACCACTGAGCTATATCCCAGGCCCTGCAATTTAAAAACTGTGTAGGTAAAGGAATTAGTACAGAAGAAACAGCATGAAGGAAGGTCAGGGAGTCAGAGTAGACTTTAGCAGGTAAATAACAAGAATGAGATGGGAAAGGAGAGAGTACCAAAGGGAACAGAAAGGGAAGATTTGATCGAGAAAAAGAAAAGAGAACAAAGAGTTTGTTCCATAACACAGGTACCCAGAATGTTCGGCAAACTCTCTTGTCTCTTCAACATTCGTCTTCCTTCCCACAGATTAGAACGCTTGGGGCTGGGGTGGGGCTGACTTCAGCATGGTACTATGGGTTGCCTATCATTGGCTGAGCCTTATCAGAATAATTACTTAGGACGATCATAAACTCATCATTACATGGTTTGGCTCAAAGGTGAGTGTATTGTGAAATGATCCAGCAAGAGCTCAAGAGGGGACTTAGTGTTATGGTTCAGGGGAACCAACCACTGCCTCTCCCTGGAGGCAAATAACAGCATTTATTACCTCAGTTTTGCTTGTGGCTATTTTGGGATCATTAAGGAGTTAGCTTGAGTATACAAATAAATCTCAGCCAGAGAGAAAAATGGAAACATGAAGCTGGAAAATTAACACTTCTGCTCTAAACTTTGTGGATTTGCAAACCTTTTATTGTTTAAGCCAAGTTGAGGGATATTTTTATATAGCTTTGTAATCCAAATAACTTTTTCACTAACCTATGTACATTATTTCTTGAATGATTCTTCTGGTTTCTATAACCATGTGCACAGCTCCACTTTGGAATCTCATAGTCATTGGTATGAAAGGCAAAACAAATGCCTACTTAGTCTCTGCTTTCCCTTCACTTCTTTTCCTTAATCCTTCTAGAATCCTTCTAGAACGTTCTTCTCAGACATATCTGATCATTGCTGCTGTGTTCATGACCTGAATGACTCAATGCAGTAGGAATAAAGTCAATGGATTCAGATTTGCTGTGCAGTTTTTTTGTTTTTTGTTTTGTTTTGTTCTGTTTTTTTGAGACAGGGTCTCGCTTTGTAGTTCAGGCTGGCCCTGAGTTCAGCCTCAAACTCACATCACAGCAATCCTCCTGCCTCTGCCTCCCGTGTGCTGGGATGACAGGCGTGAGCCACCACACCCGGCACTGTGGTATATGGTACTGGTTGCTGCTGGAAGTGAGTCTCCACGCCCAGTATAGGTATTGGTTACCGGGGATCCAACCCAGGCCCTTGCGCTTGCAAGACAGATGCCGGAACCACTGAGCTAAATCCCCAGCCCTGCTCTGCAGTTTAAATACTTCAGTTCTTCCTTCTGCTCAGGAATCTAAAAAGGTCGTCACTCTAACCTTTCCACCTTTACACTGAGTACTTCACCCCAGGACATTCTCTTCTGATTCCAGGTTTTAGTACACATGCTGCTAAAGTAAGCACACCTATCTCATTCCAGATAGAACCACTTTTCTTTAGAGAGCCAATCCCTACCCATGTCATCCAAGAAGTTTACTTACATCTCTCTAGTTGATGGTAATTACTGGTTATGTTGTGGTCTGGAGTTAGACTTTCACCTCCTCGTAGCTCTTGACTCAGTTTGTCAAGAGTCTTAGTAAGTCATGTGCGTCTGTGCTATACCACTGGAGTGTGAATATAGGGAAGTCAGGGACCCTGTCTTTTCAGTTTCTCACTGCCCTTTGCACAGTTCTTTTCATACAACTTCTCAGTGTCTCATGTTGCAGGATTAATTGAGAAGATACTGATTTCCTTTTGGGGAAGAAGACAGGGATAACATTGGAGAGCTGAGGTGAAGTTGAGCAATTTTAGATTTTAAAAGCCAAGTTCAGTGTATTAAGCTCAATTATTTTACTGCATATTGGAAAAGGTAGAAGGTTCTCACTTGGTTTTTCAAATGTTTATTCTATACTGTTTATTCTTTCACCTTCTTATTCCTATGTTTTCCCTTGAAGAGAGATACCTGTTGAATCTGAAGTATAAGGTAGTTTGAGAAGAAACACATGTGAAACATGATTAGCTTTTTTTGGTCTCTCTTCAACATTATGATTCCAGAAGTAGCCTTATGAGTTCTCTTGCTAGCAAAGCAATGTGGCCTTTCTCATGGAGCGGTTGCTTTAAATGTTTTTGATGACAACCTAGCATGCACATATGACATTGTATATTGTAGCTGAAACTAAACTTATGTAAAGTAACACTATCTTAATTTATACGTGTTGCTGTTCTCTATGTTATTTTGTTTCATTTCAAATAAAAAGTTGATCTAAATCAATTTAATGACACTGCAATTTGAAAAATGTGACACTAATAAACATATATATTTGGATTATTAATTACATTATAGGATGAAGCCTGTATTATGTGCTTTTATGCTATGGTTACATTTAATCTGATATAATTCATTCATTGACCAATCTTTGTACCAATGTTGTGGATGAGAAAACTCAAGAAAATTGCTGAGGGTCACACAGCTACTACATAACAAACTGATTCTTTCTCTCTCTCTCTCTCTCTTTTTCCTTTTTGGTACCTGGGACTCGAATTTAGGTCCTTGCACTTGCAGGCAGACATAGTGCCACTGTGCTACATTCCCAGCCCAAGCAAGCTAATTCTTAAACACAGGTTGGCCATGCTTCTCTAGGTCATAATCAACTGCAGGAAAACTCTGTATGCATTGAACTTTAAACTCTGAGCACCTTCAAGGGAAGACAAGACCACAGACTAAACCCTCTCCATGTGACAGCTTCATTTCTTCTCTGGAACTCCAGTCTTGCACCAGTCTCTCACTTGACAAGTCCTTCAAATACTGACACAAACCTTAAATAGAATGCTCCAACTGTTATAAAGAAAACAGTTTTATGATCCAGTGGCACCTTCTAGAAGGCTGACACTAAATCTTTTCAGTCTTTCTTAAATTACCAAAATCTCCAAGGACACTAAGGATGAATGATTGTCAGTGGTTTATTTTTTCTCTATTCTTTTCTCAAACCTCAAAAACATCTGAAGTAGGCAAAATGTAAATTCTGCTCTGTTCTTAGTTCTAATATGCCAGGTTGATTATTTTAAACATTAATCTGTTGCATCCAAGTTTCTTTTGTACTTTTCTAGATTACCCTTGGAGGAATACTTCAGTTCCATAAATGATAACTTATGTGCTAGGCAGTATGCTAGGTCTTAAGGGTACAAACACCTGCTCTACACCTTTCTAGAGGAACTTAGCCTGGAAACAAAGAGCATAACACAGTGGACTCTCCAGCTACACAGTTGTAGCTGTGTCTGACAGAGACAACTTGGGTCATGACCAGATTTTTAGTTTTAATTTATGAATAAAGTCTGGAGTGAAGACCTAGATACTGGCTGGCCACTTCTAGATGGTCTCAGACACAGATTTAACCCTTGAAGAGTTCTGGAAGGAATATTACAACATCCTTTTCTGTATGGGGTTGAGAAATCCTGGCCATTGTCTCTGAGGATATTGAGATGTGCCTGGAAAAAAGTGCAGCCTAAAATTATACAGGAGAGAGGCTCTGAAGGCAACTGACCAACCTGAGTGGCCACCAGCCCTCGTGAACAAGTTGAGTTTATAAGTCAAGGGTCCACTGTGCACTTAACTGTGCACAGTGCTATGGGTGCAGAAACAGTGCTATAAAGTGTTGAAAAAAGACAGTGCAGTGAATCACAATTGTGGCAAAGAAGAATTTTTATTTTCTCCTTATTTTTAGATGTTTGGGGAATTGGGGCGGGGGGGAAGGTATAAAAATAAACCCCTGACAATTTTCATTCCTACTGTCCATGGAGCTTCATTACTCTAAACAAAACTCAAAAGATTTAGTGCCAACCTCCCAGAAAGTTCCTCCTAATCATAAAATTGTTCTCTTTGTTACAGTTTGAGCGTTCTATTTTAAGGGTTGTGTCAGTAGTTGAAGGACTTGCCAAGTGGGAGACTGGTGCAGAAATGGAGTTCCAAAGAAGCATGAAGTCGTCAGGTAGGGAGCATTTTGCCTGTAGCTGAGTGGTCTTGTCCTCCCTTGTACATGCTGAAAGTTTAAAACTCAGTGCATGCATATCTTCCCTGCAGTTGGTCGTGACCTAAAGCCATGGCCTGTGTCATGAGTCCAGCTCATCATGGTCACATGATTTACTTGTGTCTAAGTCTCAGCTCTACCATTTGTAAGTGTGAGGCCTTGGGCAATTCACTGTACCTCCAGGTCTCTCTTGCTTCCATCATAAAATGTTAAAATAATGAAGCAACCCAGTGACCACATCTTGCATTTACGCTGCATTCATAATAAGCAAGAGCTTGCTCCTCACGGGCTTCACAAATCAGGGCAATTACCCTGGCTTACTTTTAGGGTCTAGGATTCAAGTGATATTATTGCTAGTGGCCTGTTGCAAATCAAACTGAACATTCAACAGCAACATTTACAACTAATGAATCACAGTAAAAGAAACTCTAAAAGGAAATGATTTGAAAAGGTCTAAATGCTACATTCTTTAGTATACAGTGTGCATCTTGATGAGAAAGACAGATTCTTCATTCATTTATTCAACAAAAAGTTTTTGAATACCTAATACATGCCAGGCACTGCAGTAGCTGTGGAAATGTAAGGGAGAAGGAGATTCGTACTGTCCCTGCAGCATGGAATCTACCAGTCAGAAGGTGGAAGTGGCCAATATGAAAGGAAATGCATTAGGAAAAGAATCCCAGCTAGGAAAGGTGCCACCAAGCACATAAAGCTGAAGTTCTAGCAGAAAATAAGATAGGGTGCACTTTAAGGAGGATGGTTAGCAAGATCTCTAGGAGGTGGTAATATGAAGTCTGAGACCCAAAGGATCAGAGAGAGCCAGACATGTGAGCAGCCAGGGAAAAAAACCAGCACATAGTGGACACAAAGGCCCTGGGGTGTTCAGGACCATTTATGTATCACGAAGCAGTGGTCTTCTTTCCCACGCACTGGCTGGAGCTCTTCCTTTCTAAAGTGCTTACTGTCCTTCTGAGTCATCTTCCATGATGAAAAGAGCTCTACGTTGGCATCTTAGATTTGCCCATTGGATGTATAGACAGAAAATACACTGGGGCAGCCTTCCATTTATGCAGACATCTACCATAGGCTGCACCTTGAGCACCATCACTTAGCCATTCTATCAGCACTGTCCTTGACATTTGTATCATTGTGATTTCTTTGCTTACGTTATTGCTTTGGGCCCTAAAAGAGTATCTGCTGATTCAAGGTAGAGATGTTCAACAATTACTTACTAAATTTTTTTTTCTTTTCTTGCAGTACTGAGGAGTTTGCTAAATTTTTGAACCAATTTCATGAGAGCATCAGAGAGAAATTTTTTTGACTTGTTTGTTGTTTATTTTACTATATGTATGAAGAGCAAACTGAGTGGTATTTGCAGAATGCTGTGCATTTTGTGCTTGGAATTCAGCTACTGAGGACAAATTCTGGCTCCACCACTCATAACAAGGTGACCTTGGGCAATTATCCTATTTAGGCCTTGACATCTTCAACTACAAATAAAGACTTGGGTTTATGTTTCCTTTAATATCTGTTCTTTGCCACGAATTCATGAGATAATGTATTGCTATGAAAGATGTCATCAGAATTCTATGCAATCATGATGATTCCCATTTCATAGGAATTTGTTATTTCCAAAGCACATTTGTCTCCACTATTTCATATCATTTTTACAATCACATGGCTTTTTTTTTTTTTTTAGGTTTTTTGAGACAGGGTTTCACTTTGTGGTTCAGGCTGGCCCTGAGCTCAGCCTCAAACTCACATCACAGCAATCCTCCTGCCTCTGCCTCCCGAGTGCTGGGATTACAGGCGTGAGCCACTACGCCCGGCACTGTGGTATGTGGTACTGGTTGCTGCTGGGCGTGAGTCTCCATGCCCAGTATGGTATGTGGTTACCGGGGAATCGAACCCGGGCCCTTGCGCTTGCAAGACAGGCGCCGGAACCACTGAGCTAACTCCCCGGCCCACAATCACATGGCTTTTTATACAGACACGATTCTGAAAATCTGACAAGGCAGGAGACCTGTGCAAAGTCACAAAATGATGGAACAAAGATACTTGTAGGTACTATCCTGGCTGCAGATGTCACCATGAGTTAGAATTTCTATCCTGAGGGAAGGAAACAAATCGTTCCCTAGAAAAGTTAATGATGGATTTGACAACACTGAAAAGTAGAGAACTACTTTGATTGTTTTTAAACTATTAAGTTGTAAGGACCAGAAAAGTATTTAGCTTACCTCTGTGAATGGAACAGAACATTGCAGGGATTAGTTATCATTCCTAATCATTCCTATGTCCTGTCAGAGACAGGAAATCCAGTGCTTATGGTAACTGAGAAAATATCTCTAGACATTTCTTCCTAGAATTTCATTGTTTGTTGGCTTTTCTCTCAAAGTCTTTCTTACCTAAAGAGCACTTTCCTCTGGTTGCTCAAGCTTCTTGCTTCTCTACAACCATGGCTCTCATACGGCGTGGTCTTTGAGCCCCAGCTCTGGCCACTGACTCTTCAGACATGTCTACACTGTCACTCACCAGAGAGCTATCTCTTTCTCCTCTTTTCATTACAAAGGTCCAGTTGGTTTGGGTTGAGATGAGAAATCATGATGGCACCCACATCAAATTCTATAATGCTGCCCCCCATCAAATGTCTATGCTAATCTCCAAAGAGGTCTTACCTTTGGGAGAAAACTAGGTTTCAACATAGCAAAAGGAATTGAGCCCCCAGACTGCGATTAGTATTTTTGTAAGAGGAAAAGAGGCCAGTCTTCTCCTGTCAATCATGAAAGTATTGAGAGAGGGCAGCTGTTTGCGGGCCAAGAGGGGAGATCTAACGAGAAGCTGACCACGCCAGCACTCTGCTACCAGACTGTGCCGATTCCAGAGTGGTGAGAAATAAGAATCTGTCGTTTAAATCGGCCATTCAATAAATTTTATTTATTTATTTTTTGCACCAGGGATTGAACTCAGGACCTTGGGCATAGAGGCAAGCTTGGTGCCACTGAGCCACACCCCCAACTCTCCCGCCCAGGATATAATAATTTGTTACAGCAGTCCACATTAACACAGATTTTGGTGCCAGGATTTACAAACAGATTCTTAGGTTTGTAGTTAGAGCAAACACTCCCAAACATATATCCTTTAAAAAAATTATTTTTCTGGGTTTTACAGAATTCTCTTGAATTTTCCTAAGGTAGCTCTAATCTTTAAAAGCGTAATTAGAAAGTATCTATGATCTGACAGTTCAGGAAAAAGTAAGGCCCCAAGCACCCATTTTTGTCCCCTTAATTTAGAACAGTCAGGGGAGATGCATGTTGTTCTGATTGTAGGGTTTAAAGAAAACAAAAACAAGACTACCAGGAGAATCATAAAATCCTAAAGGCTAAAAGAAATTTTATCGGACTATCTAATCTCATCTCTTCATTTTACAGGAAATACCACTGCCATGGAGCTTTAGGTCACAAAACTGATGAGTAGAATCAGCAGAGTATTTCTTCTAAGCTGAAGTTTGGGCTGTTTTCCTTAAGGTTACACAATCTGAGAGCTTTAGAATGTGTTCAGGAAATTCTGCATAAAGTGGAGTCTATATGTAAAAGAACATGGGATAGGAATAGAAGACGAGAATCTTCAGTGTGTGAATACAGGGAAACGACCTCCAATGCCCTAATCCTTCTTCCTGAAAAACTTAAAAAATTACTTTAAAAATTGATCTGAACTCTTATGGCCACGAGTTCGAGTCAGAAAATGATGTTCCCACTGGCAGATGGCATGGGAACATGGTTAAATGGGGAGTTTCATCACAGATCGCCTTCCAAAGGTGAACTCTATCAATTAACGTAGATGGTTGTATGATTTAGGCAAGTCTGTATTACTTAATAAACTTCTACCCTGGGTCGTTACGCGTCTCCACTGGCTTGTGTTTCCTTCTATCTAAAATAAGTTAGTAGGGCCGGGGATTTAGATCAGTGGTTTTGCGTCTGCCTTGCAAGGTCAAAGTCCCAAGTTCAATCGCCAGTATCTAAAATGAAATAAGTCAGTAACAAATACTACATAGGACTGAAATGGTCATTGTGCAGTTCTTACAACACAATGCGTGGCAGGCAAAATTACTTTGTGCTACCATCATCATTAACGGCTTTTCCTTTCGACAAGCACCACTATTCTTTTGAGATAGGGAAATCTCCACTTATAAAGTTGGAGGTATCCCCGTTTAGTTGAGGAATAAGGATGGAAAGGGAGTATTTCTTTAGTGGTGGCTGCTACTTTATCCATATTCGTTATAAAACTGTGGAAGCGTGCATTGTAATTTGTACTTCCTAGACCAGAAAATAGGCTGCAGAAGCTAAGTGCTTATCCAGAATTGGAAGTTGAGTCAGTCATGGCTTACGAAACAAACTTCATCTGACTCCATGGTCTTCTTCAAGTCAAGATCTCCTAGACTACTAAAGTTCTGGCTTTCAGGACCTATGAAAAGAGGTAGGAGTAATGGAAGAAGGACCCACAACGCTCTTCAGCCCAAGAGCAACAATGGGCTGTCTGGCCTTTCTCCAGCAATCCAAGCTTCGCTGACCCTCCAGGGCTTACCCGGCCCAGGCTCGCTAGAGACGAGGCAGCACCGCCTCTTCTGACCCTTCCCGTGGGTGACGAAGCGGAGGTGAAAGCTGACTCCCCGGCCTGTCTGCAGAGTTTAATTCGTGCATTTATTCAAGAAACTATACTTAAATTTGAACAAGTGGAAACGCACAAGACAAACCACCCTGCGATCCTCCCCAGCCTCAGGTCCCCTTTCAGGGCCGCCCAACACGCGACGCCAGCCTCAGCCCCGGCCCCCGCCTCCGTTCCTGGAGAAGGCGTGGCGGACGTACGCCGCCATCTTGTTAGCCTCTCTAGGCACTCTGTTTACTACTCTATGGTCTCCCCGCTCCTGCCCCGCCTCTCCCCAGTCATTGTCTGGAGGAGCAGCCGCGGCCGCAGCGCCTTCTCTTTATAAACCCGCAGTGCCCGGATGTGAATGGATTACAATGTATCTTTCAGGGAAACCTATTATTATCAATGTGACTCCGCAGGGGAGTGAATGGTGATGATGATGATGAGGAGGATAATGATGAGACACCTCTAAACTTGGGACAAGTTTAAGACTTTATAAGAGGAGAAGAAAAAAAAAAAGAACAAGATTTGTTTGGGGAACAATTATAGCTATCCTCTGTTGATATTTTTTTATAAACAATAAGAAAGTTGTTGGATTTTTTTAATGGTTTCTTTTTGGGGGGAGGGAATTTTGTTGCAGTTTTATGGTGGAAAATGCAAAAACCAGACCCAGGTGCATAATCTTATAATCTGTGGATATCCCTGGAGCAGGACTGAATACCACTTTAAATACTTTTTTGGGGGATACACATGTGAGCTACTAAGTACTTACAGAAGATTTTTGTCTCTTTTTAAAGTCTTCCCTTGGAATATTGTGAGAATATTTGTGGCCATTTAAGGTAACGTTACAATTTGCTGTAAGAGTAAACTGTTTGTAATTGAATTTAATCTTTTAAAAAATGTTGATCCCGATGTTTTATTAAAACAAAAGGAACAGCCTATTAAATAATTGCCACTGGGAAAAAGTGTGTGCATGCATTTTGTGTATGTACTCGCACATCTAGCAATACCAGGGGTTGCAGAATGTGTTCAATACACGTTGAAATAGCGTTTGTTGCATATGCTGGATGAAGCACGCTTGTTGTTACGAAAAGATAGAATTATGAAGCTTAGTTTTTATCCTAAAAAGTGATGTGAAAAAGTATTTTTAAGAAGATGCAGGGCCTGTAATAGTAAATGCTAAATTAAAAACTTAGGAGTACTGGCGAACGCGCACTTAGCGTGTCTGGGAGCTCCCGTGTGAAAACAAAACAACATCCACCCCTCAAAATTGCTTTTTTTTTTTTTTTTAGCAAAACGAAGTTTGCAGCAATACTCTTCCTTGACTTAAAAGGAGGGGGAAGAAAGTATGCAGTTCGGATTTCGCTCTTCACGCAAAACTACCCCAAATGAAAATTTCCCCAGCACAATGTGGCTTAGCTTATGCATGGAAAAGAAAAACATTATTCCTCTTGTCAAAGTCTTTTTGCATCACGTGTATTTACAGCCCAGTATAAACTTGCTTTGCCGTGTGTGGATGTGTGCGAGGGAACGCGAGTAAGAAAGAAAGGAAGAAGTGAGAGGGCTTGCAAACTCGAGTCAATTTCAAAGTGCCTCGGATGGATGGAACGGGCAAAAACTGAACTGTGCAGGCTTCAGATTGTAACTGACGATCAGAGGGGGAAAATGAGGTGCTCGATGAATTTGCGTTGGCGTTATTATTATTATTATTTTCGCGAGTCGGGGGAGGCGTCGAGGCGTTTCTTTTCGTGGGGGGGCACCGGGGGGAGGACGCAACCCCGGCCCGGCCGGAGCGAGCGAGCCCGTCGCCCGCGCCCCCCACCCATTTCTTTGCTGAACTTGCAATTCCGAGCGCCTCGCTGCGCTCCCCTCCCCCCTCCCGTCCCTCCCTCCCTCCCCCGAGAGAAGAGAGTTGGTGTTAAGAGTCAGGGATCTTGGCTGTGTGTCTGCGGAGCTGGAGTGACGGCGGCGGCGGCCGGGAAGCGGCGGGCGCGGGCGCGGGCGCGGGCGCCGGAGGAGGAGGAGGAGGAGGAGGAGGAGGAGGAGGAGGAGGTGGTGGTGGCGGTGGAGGCACTGGTTAGACATGAACGCCGCCTGGGCGCCGGCGGTGCACCGGGAGCCCCTTCTCGCGCGCGGGCGGTAGGTACCGGCGCCAGCGGCCGGCGGGCGGATGCGCAGCGCAGCGCCGCGCGGGTCGGGCCGGAGCTCGGCGGCCCCGCACGCGGCCCCGCGCCCCCCGCGCCCGGCCCGGCCCGGCCCGGCGCTCGCACACCGAGACACCCGTCCCTCCCGCGCCGCTTCCCTCCCCTGCGCCCCCCTCCCCTCCCCGGCGGTGGCCACTCGGAGGGACCGAGGACTTTGCCAAGGGCCTGACTTTAATTTTTACAACCCTTTCTTTTACAAATCAGGGTGCTGGACCATTCCAGGACCCGCGCCTCCAACTCTGCACCCCTCCCTCCGCCGACCGTGTCACCCCTCCCCCCGTGGACGGGTTTTCACTCCGGAGACGCTCATCTTTAATTTCTTTATAGCGACTTTGAAATGCAGAGGGGAGTGGTGTGTGAGAGTGTGTGTGTGAGTGTGAGTGTGTGAGTGTGTGAGAGAAGGGGGTGGAGGGTGGGGGAAAGTTGAGACCGAATCGTTCTGAGTAGTTTCTCTTTTTCTGTGATCCATTCATTTCTCGCTGTACCTCCTGTTGCATAAAATGATGCGCTGAAGAGCGGCTTTTTTTTCCCCCTTGCCGGATTTGGTTTTATAGTGGATGTTATCAGTGTGATCGTCTCTTTGGAAATACAATACCCCCACCTTTTTTTTTTTTTCTTTTTGCTATTGCTGCCTATTCCATCTTAAAAACAAAACAAAACAAAACCCAACAACAACTCTCCCATCCCTCCCTCCTTTCCATCTTAATCCCACCCGCTCCCATATCCCCACCCCCAACCTCCCAGTCTCCAAAAATCCGATTGTGTTTTCTCCAAGGATTGAGACTGGATTTTCTGATTGCGGTTATTTCCATGTTTCTAGGTTTGTGTGATTTTGCTAAAATGCATCACCAACAGCGAATGGCTGCCTTAGGGACGGACAAAGAGCTGAGTGATTTACTGGATTTCAGTGCGGTAAGAAAGAACGGTGGAAACTAACAACAGCTGTGAAAAAAAACCAAAAAAAAAAAAAAAAAAAAAAAAAAAAAAAAAAAAAAAAAAAAAAAAAAAAAAAAAAAAAAAAAAAAAAAAAAAAAAAAAAAAAAAAAAAAAAAAGAAACCCCAAACACTGCTGCTAGAAACCAATATAATCTAAAGGACAGGAATGAATTTTAATTGGCTGAGTTCTTGGTAAATATGAAGGTCTTTTTGACAAGTTTTAAACTCATTTTGGGGTGTGATGGAAGAGTCAGGCTTTTTTTTTTTTACAGAGTCTAATTACTTGCCTTGAATTCTTAACCCACCAGTTCCCCACAAAAATGGAAACTCACCCCAGTGGAAAGGAAAAAACAGACACCCCTAAAACTGTAAGTCACCCCTAAAACTTGGCCATATGTGAACAGTGAGAATACTAATACTTGGCATACTCTACCTCAACTTATTTATTTTCTGGAAATGGAAAATAGAAAATAGGAGACCCAGCCACCTCTCTAAAGTTTTATACTGATGATGCTGTGGACTGGTAGGACCTGTAGACCTCCTTATTACCTTTTTCCTGGGATTCTGAAAACTCCTGTATATATGCTGAGCGTCCATTTTTAGAACCCTTTGGACTATTTTTGTAAATATTGCAGTCCTGAGATCAGCACAAAGAGGAACTTCACACTTGTGGAGTTTTGCGACTGTAATCAGTCCTTCCATCCCCTCTGCTTCCCTTTCCCAAATCAAGTTCCAAATGTGTCAGGGGATGGATTCGTTTCTGATGCCAGATAAGTTTGGTGTGAGATGCATTTGTAAAGCAAAATATAGAGAATCCACAAAACACACAAATAAAATCCAAACCGCCTTCTAAGTGGGCTCTTTCATGCTGCTGCCGCTGCCGCCACCGCTGCCGCCTCCGCTGCTCCTCTTCTAGACCTCCTTTTGGAGAAATGGCTTTCGGAAGTTTTGCCAGGAAATGTAGCTGTAGGCAGCTTTGCAGCCCCCTTTCTGCTTGCTGCACTTTCTCCATTCGTTCCTTTGCTTTTTGCAGGCTCTGACTCAGGGAAGGTGTGCATTCTCCACTCCATACGTGGAAAGAGGGAAACCAATTAGGGTCGAAATAAATGCTGGAGAGAGAGGGAGTGAGAGTGAGAGTGAGAGAGAGAGAGAGAGAGAGAGTCTTGCTTCCAGTTGCTCTCATGTTAGAGACGAAATGAGAATTTAGTGCAGGTGGCATTTCTATTTTATTTGGGTTCACATATGACAGGCAAATCCAACTGGATGGAAATGGACATTACCACATTTATGGCCAAGGTTTTCAGTATAACAGGAGCAACTGTTTTCTTCTCCTTTGTCAAACTAATGTTTACTAGAGAGGCTGTTGCCCTCCAGCCTGAATCTTGCTAACTGTGGGGGACGGTGTTTGTGCTGAATCTGGTCTTATTGCTTGACAGTCTCAGGCACCCAAAAAAGAAGGAGCTGTAGTGATTGGGGGGAGGGTTGTGATGTGTCTGTTTTAGTTTTAAGTTGGCTGATGATGTATTTTACTATATAACCCTTAGCAGAAACTCTTAAGTTATTTGTTAAGAGTCTGAAAAATCTTGGATGAACTCTGAAAGCACAAGTGTCTTCTTTTCAATTGTAACATTTCTTTGTTTCTTTTAGATGTTTTCACCTCCTGTGAGCAGTGGGAAAAATGGACCAACTTCTTTGGCGAGTGGACATTTTACTGGATCAAGTATGTAAATTCTTTTTTTGGTGTGAAGTGAAATGTTCTTGCCTGTTTCTGTGTTTTTGTCTCTGAAGTATCACCAAAAAAGTCATTGAATTTTAGCCTAGAATGATATGGTTATCTCCGTGCCCATCAGCAGTGTAACTCCCACAAATTGTTATCTTTTGCAATTAAAAGGAGACTTTTTAAACCAAGAAAACTGTCTTAAAATTCCATCACTTATCATATGAGTCATTTTCTAACATTATAATCAGACATGTGAAGATAAGACCAGTGTTGACATAGGAAATAAATTAATGTTTTCTATTTGAAAATACAGAGGAAAAAAATCTAACTTTCACCAAAAGGGGAAATCCCCTGTAAATAATATCAGTTATTAGTTATTATGTACAATTAACCCTTTAAAAAATGAGCATCTAATTTTGCAGACAAATGCTTTATAGAAACCAGAGCTGTAAACAGCCTCCTGTTAATCCCTGAGAGGTTAAATATGAATTCATTTGTGTTTAAAATATCCTTTTTGATGCTTTTTCTGTTTCTTTTTCCTCATTTGCTTGTGTAATGTATTTTGCTATGTTTAAAGTTGTAAAATTTGGAAGGACTTCGACATATTGTCATTGAAAGATCTGTAGGTGATGCTTTAAAAAGGATGTTAACGGTATTCACAAAGGCACCTGTGTACACAATGATTCTTTGGCATCTAAGGAAGAGTTTTTAGTACAGGAGGGTTTGAGTGTCTTACTAAAAGTGAAGACTGAAAATACGATGTTCATTTGTAATGTTTTTAGTTGGTTGTTGTTCAGTTAATTTTAAACAAGAAGACATACATCTATGCTTGCTAGCCTTTAGGTACAAGACTTACTCCATTTATGCCTGTTACTCAGCTGCAGCATTTTAGGAGTCTTGACAGAACACTGGGCAGAATACTTTTTGTAAGTCAGGCTGGTAAATGTTGACATCTTTTAACCAGGAGCTGTCCCTGGAATTGGCTGCCAACTCTGAATATAATTTCACATCTTTTAATTTTCATCTGGTGCTATTGCTTTGAAAGAAATCTGTTTACCTATGACTTGTATATTTTAATAAAACTGAGGGCTTTTAGAAGTTACTCATTTCCAAGTAAGTTACTTTATTGGTCCCCCATTAGTCTGAGGAATTTTTGTCTTAGTAATTTAAATTGGAAAATAAGAATTGTCTCCTAATAGTTATATTTTGACACCTTTGGGTTCCATATTGATTAAAGCACTGTTGAGTATGTGTTTGTGCTTTACTGTCCTGGACCCTGTTGTAGTTTTCCTTTAGGATTTTAAGCTTTTGTTGTTGTTGTTACATAAATATTATGTCTTCTCAATTTCTGTATGAAATTCTCTGTGTAACTCTTATGATAGGAAATATTAATATGAATGTTAGAAGTAAAGATACGTGCAAGTATTTCTTATAGTCAAATTAGCTTTTCATGTTATATCCTATCAAAACAGTAGTTGTCTCTGACAGTCCTTTTCTTAAGAAATGTGGATCCAGTTTAAATCTGAAAATAGAAGTGGACAGGCACAGAGATGGACTGCTTTCAAAATCAGTGTAGAATAGTTATTTGCACTATTGTAAAAATGAACACATTTGGAATGACTTAAATGTATTACATTGGATAGGATTTAATAAGGGAAATTAAAAGTATAAAGTATGTTAACCTGAAAAAAGACAACTGGATATCTGGCCCATTTTCTGTGTTCACATTAAAATAAAGTCTTTGCTATCTCATTTACGTGTTTCTAGAGTATAGAATGGCTAAGTTGAATATATATCAACACATTTTGGTAAGTAATCATATCAAAACTTATACAGTTCTGCAGTTCTTAAGACAATGCTATCCATCCATCTATCAGTTTATCTTTGTGTATGTATAAAACCAGAGAGAGACTTCATCCTTATTGGGCCATGTTATAATATTGCTAATGAATATGCAGTCATTATTTTTAAGGTGTTGAACTTTATGTTACATTGTACCAGTGGTGTGATTTTAGGACTAGATGCTTGCTTGTAAGGGTGGAAAGTGTAGTGACTGCTGAATTTTTGCCAGCCTGATTGAAAATGCAGATGCTATTCAGTAAAGTGTGATGGTGACTATAAGGTACAGGATACAGATTGGAATGTTAGTTTTCCCCATTTATTAAGACCTATCAGAACACAGGACTATTAATGAAGAAAAAGGCTTCGATTTCTAGTCAATGGAATACATACATTTCTTTTAAAGAATAACAGATTAAAGCAGTCATGAAATCAGTGCTTTGTCCTTTAACTGGAAGAATGAACTAGGAAACTTTGGGTTTGAGAAATCATTCTCTAAAGTTACTTCAAGTTCCTATCCATTGTCCTGAGTGGACTTACATGTCACTTTTTACAGGTTGCTTTGAAACTTGGATCCCAGAAAAAAAGATCTGAGCTATAAGCAAACTGTTCCTATTTGAAAACTCAGCCCTATTTTTCCAAAGTGAGGCTTGATAATATGTCATGTTTAAAGTTCCCAATAGCTTTTGATTCCATTAATACAGGATGCTTCATCGTGATTTGCAGTGGGAGAATGAAAATAAAGGGTGGCCATATTCTCTTTAATCTTTGATTTCACAAACATGGTTTTTCCTACCACCTTAAGAAATGGTGAGGCTGCTGGGGAGAATGGAATGTAACCTGAGCCTCAGCCTGACGTTCCCAGGGAGCATTTTTCACATGAAAGGCTTTTGTCAACCCAGGAAAGGACCAGCAGTTTTTGTTTGATGTTTGCAGGTGTTCAGCAGAAAGCACTAAAACAATTCAGCCATGATGGTCCAGAGCTTTGCTGACCTTAACACACAGAATCGGTGGGCTCTGGAATTATTTTTAAGCAATAGTTAAAACCTATGTAGTAATTTTTACAAAGGAATTTAATATCCGTTATATCATGGGTCTTAAACTAAAAGCATCCACATGCCTGAATTGGAGAACTGTTTTCATTAAAAAGGCAAATGATGAAGTTCCTAAGAGCAAAAAAAAAAAAAAAGTTCTTTGAGCTTCTATAATTTCTGCTGAGTAGAGGCTTAATTTTCTGTTATAATAAATATACATTTGATTCCAGTATCTTGAGTCTTTGGTGAACAAAAGATGAACATATTGGTGTTGGCATCTTTTTAAGAAATAGTTTTAAAGTTGGACCATTAAAACTAGGTGCCCGTAAGAGCTCGGTAGATCAACTCAGCTCTCATCTGTGTCATGTATTGACAGTTAGTCTGTGATGAATCTTCCATGTTTGTCCTTTAGTTTAAAAGTTGTGTTTTTTTCCCTATAATTGTTTAATTGTACTTAGGTGTTCAGCAGTTGTTGAAAATTGCCAAACAAATGGGTGTTTGAACAATTAAGAGGAGAGCAGTAAAATAGCACATCTCTCTTGTGGGTCATTTTCTGGGAGGCGGACAGATTTCTTGGCATCCATTTGGATGACTTAACTTCTGCCTGACACCAACGTGACCTGTCATTTGAGGAAATTCATTGAGGAAAAAAAAAAAAAAAAAACAGTCCAATGTACTTTTGTGTGATAGAGAAAATTCAAGTGGTGAGCATCCTGACTTATTGTTGTTCTGTATCAGTTTGAGTTCGTAGCGGTGGTGTGAAAAATTGATCTGCACTTGAAGGTCCATACTTGTCCAGGGGAGCTATTTACTGTTTTGTGTGTGTGTGTGTGTGTGTGTGTGTGTGTTTGTTAAGAGAGTCTTACCACTGTAAGGCAGTTCATAATGGTTGTGTAACTTTTTATAAAGAGCAGAGAAATTGAATAGATTTTTTAAAAAAGTACAATACTGTCAGAATTTTGGGGACAGAAACTCTCTGGAAGTGTCCTGCCGGTGCCCTCAGTGCACAGCCAGACAGAGTTGAAGCCTGAGTGAAGGAGCTTCTAAGTGGTTCTTTGTTATTGTAAGAAAATAAGTTGGATTTGTTAGTTCTCTGAGGGCCTGCAAATCCTTTATTGAAAGTAACACGGGCTTCAGCACAGTTTTGCTGTCACTTTGCTGCAGACTAGCTATGAGAATGTGTGTGCTGATGTTTGTGCCTGTAAATGCTCTTGTATGTGCAGGTGCCCTCTACCTGCCCTTCTCAGGTCTGGAGCTATATTTTAGAGTATTGACCTTGCTCTTACCTGGTTTTCCCTGTGTCTGGTGGCAAGATGTTGGGTAGAAGACATGTGATGGGGGCTACACTGTGTATTTATTGCATTTTTATCCTCTCAAGAATCTACTATGGTGCAAGGATTACCAGGCCCAATTCCTGGATGAAGAAAGTGAGATCAGAGATGGTAAACAAGTTGCTGTTAAGTCACAGTAATGACATTAGGTTCTGAACTGAAGCCTGCCAACCCCATAGTCCATACTGCACACATACACATGCGCAGGCACACAGAAACACACACCCTGCATACTTGTCTGATAGCTTAGTTTTTCATGATTATATTGTTATAGGGTGTAATATTGAGGATTGGCATGAAGTGCTGTCCAGGATCCTGCCTTAATATCCAAAAAGCATATCTTCTAATAGGATGGGTATCAATGTGACTTAGTGTATCTTTTTTTTTTTTTTTAATTTGTAGGCATTCATTTATTGATTTGAGACAGTGTCTTGCTTTGCACAGTGTGGCCTTGAATGCTCTGTGTAGCTCAGGCTGGCCTTGAACCTGCTCTGAGCCTCCTGCCTCAGCCTCTTTAAGTGTTGGAATTATAGGTATGTTCCACTGTACCTGGTGTCATTTTTTTTTAAAAAAAGAAAGTACAGTAGACATTTTTAAAGTTCTTATACTTTCATTATACTAAATTGACCATATACACGGGCACCCTAAAAATATTTTTTTTTATTTGTTTCTTTCTATGTAATCAGACCTCAAGTTGAAGTAACCAAGTTTGACCTATTATCTAAAAATAAGGATCTCGGGGGCTGAGGATTTAGCTCAGTGGTTCCGTGGCCTGTCTTGCAAGCTCAAGGACCCTGGTTCAATCCCGTGGTAACCACATAACAATACTGGGTGTGGAGACCCACACCCAGCAGCAACCAGTACCACATACCACAGTGACGGGCGTAGTGGCTCACGCCTGTAATCCCAGCACTCGGGAGGCAGAGGCAGGAGGATTGCTGTGATGTGAGTTTGAGGCTGAGCTCTTGGCCAGCCTGAACCACAAAGCGAGACCCTGTCTCAAAAAACCTAAAAAAAAAGTGTCTCCTCTCTTTTAAGTATAAAAAAGTGGTCAGTTCATTGTTAGAACTTTAAAACTAATTATTTGAGCACGATAGTCCTGAATTGGATATGAATTACTAAAATAAATAGGTTGAAAGTTTTGATATCTCTATTAGTAGATGTGCTTAAAATGTTACTTTTCTAAATTCAGAAGGAAAGGCAGTTCTGTATTCGACACTGACTTAAGTAAATAAAATGGATTAAACAAGCATGGGGATCCAAGATCTGTTGAGAATGAAATGCTTAACATTTTTGACAACATCAGCAAGTTATCTTTACCCTACTATTGTAATGAGGAAATCACTTAAATAACAGCTGAACAGTGAAGTCACATAAACATATATAATAGGACGATGTAATGAAAGTTTATGCTGTTAATTGCTCGAATCTGTCTTAAATGCTTAGAATCATGGAGCAGTAAAGGCTGTCATATAAACAGTTTTCATTTGAGCTTAAAATTATTCCTTTTTGCTTTCATCTACTATGGTAAACAAAGTAATTTTGTAAGCTTTACAGATCAAACATTTACTCCTAATGGTAAACTACATTTTGTATTGGAAGTTTGCAACCTTGTCCGAGGCGTAGAGTTGAGTCTAGGTGGCCTTAGGCCTCTAATTTTCAAGGTTTAGTAAATATGATGATGCCATTTAGACCTGTTCCCACAAGCCAAGATAACAAATCTTAAGTTGCCTAATAAGGAACATAGTGTGTTTTAGAATGTTCTTCAGTTTATAAGTGTTGAACCAAATTGTTCCTGACCAGACCTCTGTAATCTATATCCATGTTGGTTAAGGCAGATCTTGTACAGATGTACCATTAAAATGAAGCTAGGTAGAACAGAAAAATCTCCCCTTTCTTAGTTTTTTTCGTATTTTATGAGCTATTTTTATGACCAGGTGTTCTTCCAAGTTAATTAGACAGTGCTAAGTATTACATAAGTAAAACACATTATAGGGTATTTTAAGGATTATTTTTGTTACTGATTTGTTATTATTCCGAGTAAAATTTTCAAAATTGGCCAACAGATTTACCAGCTTACATGTTTTCTTAAAGTATCAGTCTCTTAGACTGAGTGTAAGATACAGTAGATGGGATTATGTGTATTCTTTACATCTGAGTCTCTGATTGCTTATGAGGGAGACATAAGAGAAGTAGAAATTTAGTCTTTCAAGAAAATTGGTTAGTGGGAAAGCAAAGATGGGAAAGAAAAAATATTTGAAGGTAAGGATATAATGGAAACAAAGATCATATATATAGGCGATTGAAGGGAGGATGGGAATGGGACAAAATAAACAAGATACATCATGTACAGGGATAGATTTTCAGTGAGGACTGTGATCATAATGTATTCCTAAAATGTACCAATAAATTCAATTTATTAAAAAAAAGATTGGTTAGCACTTTATTTACAAGCTATATATGTATATATGAATGTATGCAAACATATTAGACTCTGAGGAATAGCAAAAGTGTTGAAAAGGTTGTCATGTTTACTCTCATTTCAAAAAACAAATAAAGGCCCAGTTAATCAGCATATCAAATACCCAGGTGTGTTTAAAATCAGTTTATGTGGATGAATTTCAGGGCCTCAAGAAAATATTTTATTTAAAGGTGCAGCTACAGGATTGTTCAAATGTATTCTTTTGTACTTTTGTGTGACAATTAACATTTAATGAATGACTTTCTAGACTGCCATTGGTGGTAATTACTATATGCAGTTTATTAACTACATCCCATTGTTGGATGTGCCTATATTGATCTGTTTTGTAAACAACCCCTCACACGTGTGGCACTATTTTGTACATTACTTTTTAAAGAACCTATTTCACTTGATGATGGCTGATACTGGCTCTAAAAACTTTAGCTTCTAAATTATCGTGTACTGGAGGCCTTTTCTACCATAAAATTTTATATCAGATTCCCAGGGAAACCAAAAGAAATTATACTATTTTTGTTCTTCCACTAAATTATAGAAATTTATACTGATGAACACAATTAAAGATGTGATATTATATATTTTAGATATATATTTTAAGGATCCAATGTGGGGGAGGGTGAAGTGTCCTGTCCCCAAATCACACAGTTGATTGTGACGATCGTAGACAAAGATACCCATGACCTGACCCTCTGGTCAAAGAGCCCCTGCTGCTTTCAATTAAGGTTTGGACTCTATCTTTTGGTACCCACTGTATGTATGTTCAGAAGAGGGAAACTTGTAGAATCTACAGTTTCTGAAAAAAAAATCAAAAAGGAGATCATGAGAGATGGACGTTGTAATCCAGCTCACTTGTCAGCATAGTCTAATTTGGCCGAAGTGGTTGGCGAATAACTGTTAAAATGTATTGTGTTATTAAAAATAACAAAGTAAGACTTATGATTAAATATCAGGGCTGTAATTCAATCTCGGGGGTTCTGGTGCGGTTCATAAACCATTTGGCTTTTTTCTGTAACAGATGACGTCAAAATACAGCCTGATTGAATTATGACCCTGGGTCCAGGGGCACCTGCCTGGGCTTACTTCATGGCGTGTCAGTGTTTCCATTACCAACTTTTTTTCTCTGACATTTTTAACTTCGAGCAGTTAAACTAGACTGATGGTTGGCACATAAACTTTCACTCACTCGAGAGCAGACTATTTTCTCAATAAAACAATGGAGGTGGTGACAAAGCCCTGTTACAGAATATCTTTTCAAATGGTCTTTCTTTCTTTAATCTTCCATTCATTTAAACATTCCCTTCTGGGGGTACCTACCTAAGTACAAGGATAAATGGAAGGTTTTTACTCTCAAATTTCCCAAACCAAGGCTTAACTATAAAGTAGACAGAGGACTGTTAAATGAGGAAAGGTGAAGCATCTATGGAGGATATTGCATTGATAGCTTTGGACAGTGCAGTTTTTGAAGTCTATAAAATACCAAGGTACAAGACATGAAAGACATGCAAATTGGCATGCATGGTCAATAAGTGCTTTTATAGTCACTTAAGATGAGTAAAAAATGATAGGGACTGGTTAGGAAGGTATATTTATTTATATCCCTCTCTGGAGATTGTAGAATAGATTCAGTTTTGCCCTTGGGTTTTAATGTGTTGGGAATGGAGATAGGATGTTGTTTGTATGTAGCTGGCTGCTTATCCACCTGTTGTAATTCTGATTGATGATATGGCTGATACATTTGCAGGATACACTAAACTGATACTTTGTGTTTGCAGTTGTAGGACATAGAGGGCTTTGTGGTAGAAAGATCTGCCCTTGGAGGGGATCTACTCTACCAAGAAAGAGTAGAGGATTACACATAATTGCTTCCAGTGTTCAGAAGACATGTAGGCATTTTAATACATGAGAACTTATTTCTTAGCAGGGAAAATTAAGAATGGTAGTTCATGGACAAGTCCACCATCATTCTTCCTTGAAAGAGAGGTAGTATTTTGACCTATGAGTTCTGGGACTAAAGTTGGGATTAAGATCACTGAATTTGGTACGCAGGAAAGTAAATGCCAAGGGAGAAGCACAGACCAGCTCTCTACAGTGGGGTGAATGCTAACTTAGGTACATGTGGTCTGATGATTTCCAGGCAAATATGCTTATCTTGGTGGCTGATCATTTCTTTCTGGATTTGGGATTTTTTAGGGGGTGTTCCAGATGTTAACCCAGTTTCTTCCATAAATACGTGTTTTTAATACTTGTATTAGGAGCAAAATTGAGTTTTTTGCATTTCCAGGTTTAAGTTTTTCCTTATTCAGCAATGGAAATTTTCTTGATGTAAAATGATAGCCATTTTGAGAAAAGTTTGATATGCCCAGATTCTGGAAATCTGAATTCTTTTGCAGTGTTTGCTAAGAAACTCATTCATACTGACTAAGTAATACGACTTGAAAGTCTCCATTTTAAAACTGACAAAATAGTTTGAAACTGAGCAGTACAATTTGAGGAGTGTCCATATTTTTCAGAAAGGAAAACATTTAAGCCATTTTAAAGATTACAAAACTTTATCATTACAATTTTTCTTATGACCATCACCGTTACCAAGTCCACAGTTTTGTTGTCCTTGTTATTATTGAGAAGCTAGCAGGGAAATGTACAACTTTAGAAGTACATTTCAGAAACTCTCAAAGATAATTTTTTTCTTCATCATGACATTTATAATGTATGTAAAAGTATTATGGATTGGGCAGATGAACCTTGAATTAATTTATCATAATTACTACACAGATAGGAAAACTCTTTTCTAGTCTATATTATTGCCCCTGACTCCAATATTGATAAATTGAGATGGATGCAAGTGTCCTTTCTCCTTGCTCCGGTATTTCTTTGGAAGTGTATTTCCTGTACAGTACTTTTAGTGAGGACAACGAAGTCACACATTCAAATAATGACTGGTTTTGGCTTAAAAGGAATTTATTACTGAATAATTACAATAGAATGAAAGTATTTTATTGCAAAAAGAATACTCCAGACACACTAAAAATTTTTCTGTTGAGATCCTATCTATTCTCTAACCCCTTTCTTCACTTTTCAAAATAATAAGGGATTTAATTTGGAAATACTGTATAACCCTACAATTTTAGATTCAGAAATATTTTGGTCATTGAGTAGTAACAGTATTTCAAGATGAGAGGTACGCTTTTGTACATCACCCAGCCTTACAATTTTGAGAGGGAAGATTGAACTAACTACTAATTTGAATCCTGTCTTTAGTTCTTTGCAGAGCGTCACTCCACTAATACTGTGAACCTGTGAATGATTTTTTTTTTTCTCTTATGAGGCCTTGATTCTTTATCTAGTTACTTTTAACCACTAGATTAATTTTCTTTTGACATTTTAATTTTCTCTGGATTTTATTGTTATCTTTTTATTATTCTTTAATTTGTTTTTGGCTCGCATAGAACTATTTTTCTTTTACATGCTGTATATATTTGTAGTGTTTTACTTGTGAGGGAATTTAGACTTTAATTCTTAAAATTTTGGTAAAATGAGATAGAGAGATAGTCTGTAATGGTTTAAGCCTTTCTTATTTAAAAAAAAAAATATTGAGTCCAGAAAAAAGAACGGACATCCAGTTTTTTTTTCCTCATATGAATATATTTTACTGAAATAATGATAGACTTATTAATGGTTAACTTTCATTTACTCATTTGTTCATTCACTCATTCATTCATTGAGTAAAAAATTTTTAGAGCCCAGATATCAGGTACCATGCTAATTATTATATTGATAGAAAAATGTCCACTGCTACATTGCAAATGGAGCACAACGCTTCTGTTGTTGAATAAAAATTCTGTTGTGATACAATACCAAACTGCTTTTAAAATAGTGATATGTAGCCAGGTGTGGATCGAATACCTGGATTCCCAAAGTTTGATGGGCTGAAGCAGGAAAATTGCAAGCCCAGATGGGGTAATTTAGCAAGAACCCATCACAAAATAAGAAGATTAAATAAAAGAGAGAGAAAGGGGCTGGGAGTGCATCTCATTGCAAAAGCCCTTGTTTCAGTCTCAGTACTAGGGAAAAAGGAAGTTATGTGAAACAATTATATTTCTTTAGAATATACTTTTGGAATATAATTACATGCAGGCGACAGTTTTCCAGCAAAAATGAAAGCCTAGAATCTGTGTACACGTGTGTACCTGCTTGAGTCTAAAAGAGGACAAGTAAGAGTGATTATGGAAACAGGACCTTGACATCTACTATCATGAATATAACATTCAAATTTGCTTTCAGAGCTCATGGGTGCCAGTGATAATTAGGTTCTCGTTGTCCTTCTCAAGCAGAAATTTAAAAGTTGGATTTATAAATACTATTACTCTATATCTAAGCCACTAAATAAATATACTTACCTTTTAACATTTCGCGAGACTTTTTAATATTTATTGTTGACTTTACACCCAGTAAAATTATTCTTATAACTTTAAAACTGAATATTTATTCAGTGTCTATCAACTGTCAGATCAGGTGCTGGGTCCGGGGTACGTAATGATGAGCAAGACAGATAGGTTTCAAGGTATCTAACGTGGGAGACAGAAATGAATGTTGTAATATCCTAAAACCAGCCAGTTCTATGTGTGAAAGGTGTGTGGCATGGGGATGGATTGCAATGGAGAACCTGTTTGGGTGGAATAATCTGTAAGGCTGCTTGGAGGGGGCGCTGAGGTCTGTGGCAGCTGCAGGCTGGAGTGATGGCTTCTGTGCGCAGAGCAGGGTGTGGTAGCAGGGCAAGAGGAAGAGAGGATTGGAGCTGAGTCTGAGGGGTGGGCAGGGGCCAGATCTCGAAAGCCTGAGAGTTAGACAGTTGTGCCACTGTGTGCTGTCATGGGGGTTTGTGTGAACCAGACTGGAACCCAGCTGCCAGGAGACTCACGCTGGATGATCCACAGCAGTCGGGAGGCATCTGCAATGTCCAGGTGAGAAATGGGTGCTAGCTCCTCAGTGTGTGTGGTGAGTGAAGTGGGACAGTGACCACAGACCTTATTTGAGATCTGTGCCTTTAGCTTACTGGGAAGTGTTCATAGTAAGCATTTGGTTTTTTTGTGAGATAACTTCAATACCTGATAGTGTACCATAGAGCTACACAGCGCCTCTTTAGCCAGTCCTATAGAAGTGCTTTTTATTTGCCAAGAAAAGTTAGATTGATTTTTTGCAGTTCTTTTCTGTGAGGATGCAGAGGTAGAAGTGGATCTTAATGGCTCTCAGTAATTCTACAACATTTTGGCTCCTTAGAGCCATGCATTGTTACCAGTAAGCAAGCTGGTGCTTCAGTTAGATCTGGTGGAGTGAATTCATTCCCTTCCATGGTCAGGCATCAGACAGCAGAACCCCAAGATGTTCCTGAGCAGAAGGGCAGCTGTTTGATTTAAGCGATATTCTAGCTGAGACTATGGC
Source organism: Petromus typicus (assembly GCA_004026965.1). NCBI lineage: Eukaryota > Metazoa > Chordata > Mammalia > Rodentia > Petromuridae > Petromus > Petromus typicus. Next base: position 12,891 of record PVIR01004381.1, on the reverse strand, counting down.
ATTAGTATTTGATTGTATTTTTTCTGAGGTAACCCATGGGTGAAAATTACCTACTAACTCATTCTTTTCTATCACCATCTTCCCCAATTTTCTCATTTGTCTTTATTCTTTACTCTTTAGAGTTGTCTCTTGAGCTAGCATACTGGTTTGTTTTTATTAGGATGAATTTTTCCTTTTGAAAGTATATTTGGTGTTTAAGTTGAAGCTAAAATCCTGCCTTCTCCCTCCTTTTCCGTGTTGATTTTTGCCAGTGAGCTAGAGCCTTGGGGTAATGCGGTGGCTCTGGGCTGTACCCTGTGTGTTGGCGAGTTTAGCACCAGGACCCTAGAGCCCTTTGCGTTCCTCCTCACAAGGCTGCTGAGAGGAGAGGAAGGGGCCTAGTGCCTTCCGCGCCCCCAAGTGGGCACCAAGTGGAGGGCCCTTTGAGCCTGGGCCGGCTGCTGGTGCACACATAGCACAGTCCTGGTGTGAGTGGACAGCAGTCCTGTGCCATTGCTGCCTTGCAGAAAATTCCTATCAACCCTTAGGCAAGCTTTAGTAAGTCTTAGCTAAAAAACAAAGTGAAGTTATAGTTACTCTTTTGGGAAGAGCACATAGAGAGTTTCAGTAGATCTACAATGCTTTTTTTTTTTTTTTTTTTAACAGGAACGTGAGGTAGAATGTTAAGGCTGATGAAGGTGGGTATGGTTTGATAGCTATTTCTTCGAGTATTTGCTTTCTTCATTCTTGAGATATCCCAGAATTAGAAGCAAAACAAAATACAACAAAACTCAAACTCTCTTCTCATTCACATTTCCTCTGGCCATGGCCCTGTTTCTGACCCTTCTTCATATCAAGACATTTGCTATGTTTCCTATAGAAGGCGGCTTTGGTATGCCTTCTAGCCAGACACTTTGTATTAAGTTGAAACCCAATCAGATACCAGATGAATATTCTTAATTAAAAACTCTGAAGTAAAAATTAGTTTGAGGGATGAAACTTGAACAGTGTGACGCTGAAAGTGAAAAATTGACGTGAACTCATGTGACACGACTCAGTCAACACACAAGTGAACTAACAGTGTTGTGTAAAACTGCCATCATGCTCTGTAGGGAAGGTGTGGCAGAGACATGAATAAATTTTATGTTTAGATGAGGATCTTATCTGCAGGATACTATGTATGTACATGTATTTTAGAGTCTAAGAAACATCTGAACTTCCAGGCACTTCTGGTAAGGGACACTCAACCTGTATTATAAAGGTTATCATTGGTAATATATATATATATATATATATATATATATATATATATATATATATACACGTGTATATATATATATATATATACACACGTGTATATATATATATACACGTGTATATATATATATACACGTGTATATATATATATGTGTGTGTATATATATATATATATATACATATATACATATATATATATGTGTATATATATATATAAATCCAAAGGTTATAATAACCTGTATTTAGGTTATCATTGCGTAGTACTTGATGGTTACAGAATAACATGTGTAGCTGCATGGTGGAATAAACCCACCACTAAGCCCACCACTCAATGCAGGAAGTACGTGGTTTCAAAACCAGCTGTTGGCCCTCTCTCTGGTTTTCTTCTCTGTCCATATTCTCCATTTTTTCTGCCAGAGGTAAATGCTCTTGAGCTTCTTTTTAATTTTTTTTTTTTTAGTAGTTTATAACTGACTGTGTATCCTTAAACAAATTGTTGCTTGCTTGTGTCTGAAGATTATAAAAATGGTTTCGTATTGTATTGTGTGATATTTGTTTTCTCTAATTAATGCCTTTTTAAGATTTATCCAAGTCAATGTGTGTGATGTTAGTCTGTTTTCAATGTTGGTACATATGTCACAGTTTTCTTTGTGCATATTCATGATGACAAACCTCTGGACTGATTCTTTTCTTTTGGGAACTTCCTTGCAGTGCCCTTTGTTAAACCTATATAGCCTTTGTAGAGTAGATTCCTCTCAGTAGCAATCTGTGAATGGAAGTGAGAGGTTATGGAATCACATGAAAGCTCAACATGATGATTATTTTCCAAAATTTTTAACTAATCAGTATTTTCTCCTGAGCAGATAAGATTACTAAGATGCTTATCTTTGCCTGCTTTTGGTGTTCATTAGATTTCTTCATTTTTATCAACCCAGTAGATTTAAAATTTAATATATATCATTGTGTTCCTAACTTACATTTCCTTGACAATGAGGTTAAGCTCTTTGTATATTTCTGTTTATTATTATTTATATATATTTCTTTTGTGAAAACTCTCATGCTCCCATTTTCTGTTAGTTTCTTTTTTCTTATTGGTTTATGGGTATTGATATGTTTTGGGTAGTAAATCTTTCACAAAGTGCTTGAAATACTTCCATTTTATGATTTTCTTTTCAGCCTCTGTATTATACATTTTGATAAACAGAAGTCTTTAATATGGTCATGTTATTGTATTTTTCTGTGTTTTTTATGGTTTGTGTCATGGTTGGGAAATCATTATCTCAGGGTCATGTAGATAATCTCTTATGTAATTTTTCTGAAAAGGCTCTTGCATGTTTGCGTTTCACATTTAAGTTCTCAAAATGGCTTGGATTGATTTTGTATGGAGTGGGATATAAGGCTCCAATTTCAGTCTTCCAGTGAAAAAGCTAAACATACCCATTTGTTCTAGGATCATTTATTTTGAGAGTCAGTCCTTTCCCTCGTCATCCAGATGCTACTTCTGTAGTATTCTAGCTTCCATATTTGTGAAGGTCTTCTGCTGGGTGGGACAGTTCGTCTTGCCTTGCCTTAGCACGATGCAGTAAGTCTCATTGTGAATAGAATATCTGGTAGGTGCTTTCTTCCTTCCCCCTTTCTCCTGTCCCTTATGTGTACATTTGACCTTTGGCTGTTGTGGGGCCTGTGTTCTTCTTCGTGAGTCTAAAATTAGTCTTGTTAAGTCTGCTTAGGCATTTTTATTGGAGTTATATGGAATCTTGAGGTTGATTTATGGAGAATTATTATATTTTAATGGTGTTTATCTTTATTCCTGTCTTCATTTTTTTGCCCTTTGGTACCCAAAATAATTTGTCATTTTGAAATTATACTTTTGTAATTATAGTTTCATTATTTTCTCCATGACATTATGTATTTCTTTTGATGGTTTAGGTACCTTATTTTTCATTTCTATTGATAAAGGTATTTTCTTTTAATTAAATATTTAAATTGTTCCTGGAATGTAGAAATTCAATTGAGTTCTTATGTTGATTTTCTTATTCAATCATGTTGCTAAATTTTCTTATCAATTCTTAAAATACCTTTGTGTTTTCTTTAGTTTCCTCTGTAGATTATTGTATGACTAAAGAAAGTTCTGGTCCTTTTCCTGTATAACTCCCAACCCTCTTCCCCCATAAAGTTGTGTATGCTATACTCTTTCTAGCATTTTAATCTCTGCCAACTCTATAATTGCTTTACTTTTTATTCATTTTTATTTTTATCTCTTTTCTTCGTCCTTGATCAAGCTAACTATGCTTTTATCATTTACCTCTTCTCAGAGAATCAACTTTTGCCTTTGTGGATTATGTTTATTGTATGTTTGCTTTCTACTTCATTAATTTATCTTTATTATTTCTTAATTTTTATTTATTTTGGTGTGTTCTAGTTTATTTTTTAACTTTACCATTTAATGCATCAACTTGTCTTCACTTCTTTTTGTATGTAAAAACATAAGGCTCTTGTAGATGTATATGAGATATATACATATATATGTATATATATATATCCTTGTACCGGGCATTGAACACTGGGCCTTCTGCTTGGCAGGCAAGTGTGACTCCATTGAGCTATATCCCTGGCTGTGCTGTATGTTCTGCAGTCACTCTAGTTCACAGAACTTTAATTTTTAACATTTTCATCATCTTAGATTTGTAACTGTTTCAAAATTTTCTCCAGGATTTCTTCCTTGATCCTTGCAATACTTAGTAGTACCTTGGAAATTTTACAATTAATGTATTATTTCTCCTGTTTCTGGATTTATGTTGTCATATAATATGACAATATGTTGTGGTATAAGCGCTTTAGTATTTATCAAGATTTGCTTTATTGTTTTATTAGTTTTTGTAAGTGTTTCATTATGTGCTTGGGAGATGTGTATTCCTTTATGATTGCTTGATCTATGTGTATAAACATAGGGGTCCAGAAATTCAACCTTGGTAATTGTGTTTTTAAATGATTGATTCCTTGTTAATATTTTTTAATCTGCCTGACATATATGTCATGGAGAAAAGTGAGCTTAATTAGTCTATAGTGGTGATTTGATAAATTTCTTTGGCTTTAGATACTTTTTTTATAATTATAGTATCTTTCTGGGCTGGATCATAATTTAGTCTGGTAGTGTCAAATTGTATATATCCCATATTTTTAATAAAAATATTAATTCTTTCAAACAGCTGTAGGACCATAGAATATTACTCTTTCTATTTTCCCTTTCTACTTAAAAATATTTTTGTTTTGATCTTTCAAATTATTTCTAAAAATCAATCCATATTTTTTAAGCATTATTAAATTTGCTAGTTTTCCATATTCTCTAATACTTGTGATTTCAGATCTTACGGGATCATTTCATATTTGGTGAAGTGTATTTCTTAGACATTTTATTGGTATAGGAACATTGAAAATTTTATTTACTTGCATTGTTCTTGTTCTTGAAAGTGCATTTTTCAGGACACACATTTTAGTGACTTTTTTTTTCTTTCATTATTCTGATTACTTATGACACTGTCTTCTGAACTTGGACTCCTTGTCCCCTGACTTCTTCTGGTATCTAGAATTTTACTGTAATGTATCTGTGTAGTTTTCTTAATTTTGCTTTAGGGTGCTTTGTTGTGTATCTGACTTTATGCCATCGTCCCGTTCAGAAAAATATCAGTTGTTAGCTTTTCAGATAGTCCATTTTCTTCATTTGTTCTATTGTCTTGGAGAAATAATTAATGTTAAACTTTTTCTTCTGTCTTCTTTCTGTCCCTTTGTATCTGCTACAATCTCTGTGATTTCTTTGATTTTATCTTCAGATTCATGAGTTCTCTCTTCAGCTTTATCTAATGTGTTTCTGCTTGTTCTTTTATTCCAGTGCTTATGGTTTTATTTGTAAAAATTCTGTTTTGTTCTTTTTATATTATGCTTGTGAATTTCCATGCATTCTTTCTTGTTCATTTCTGTGACTGTATCTTTAATTTTTTTTTTTTTTTTTTTCTGAGACAGTGTCTTGGTTTGTAGTTCAAACTGGCCCTGATCTCAGCCTCAAACTCACATCACAGCAATCCTCCTGCCTCTGCCTCCCAAATGCTGGGAATATAGGCATGAGCCACCATGCCCAGCACTGTGGTATGGGGTATTGATTGCTGCTGGGCGTGAGTCTCCACGCCCAGTATTGTTATGTGGCTACTAGGGTTGAACCCTGGGCCCTTGTGCTTGTAAGACAGGCGCCGGAACCACTGAGCCAAATCCCTGACCCCTGTATCTTTAATTTTTAAAAGTAATAACAACTATACAGATATTTTATAATAATTCCAGCATCTACTCCATAGTCTGGAGGGAGCTTTATTAAGGATTCACTTGTTTCTTTTTCTTGTGTGTTATGCTTATGACTTTGTATTTGGTGGTCTGTGAAAATGTGGAAATATAAGGTGAGGATCTTTTCCTCCAGGGAAGACTGGTCTTTGCCTCAGGATCTATTTCTCAATCTGGGAGCCTCCTGTTGGCCATCTCGAGTGGCCCAGTGTTTCTACAGTGGTTCCACTGGCTTCACCTGGAACAGATTCCCGTCTCTCCTCCCTATCTCTCACTCCTGGGAACTTTAAGATTTACTTTGGATGCCTTCAGTGTGTCCTCATTTTTTTGAATTCATATTTTGCTGATTTTTTTTAAAAATTAGAATCTTTGGTCTAGTGTGAGAGGCCTTCAGAACATGTACTTGGTCATATGTTCCAAAGCAGAATTCTGATTTATTGCATAGCCCTTTTGAATCTGGCTTAGTCCCCATGTATTCCACTGAAACCGCACTTGTTATGACTACCATCAACTTGCACCTTTCTTATCAACTTTTTAGAAAATTATTCTTTTTTGTTTTATGGGAATTTTTTGTGTGCTACTTTTCCACATGACACAATCCTAGTCACCTTTATCACCCTGCTTTGCTGGCACTTCTGCTTGAATTGTAAATATCTGAGAACTTTAGAGATTTTACCTGACCCTTCTTTTTCTCTTCTAGTGTGATGTAGTTGGAATATAGTGCCTCAGTATAGAGTCAGATTGACTTGTTCTCCTCTGGTTATTAGTAGTTTTTTGTCTTTTTTTTTTTTTTTTTGAGACAGGGCCTCACTTTGTAGTTCAGGCTGGCCCTGAGCTCAGCCTCCAACTCACATCACAGCAATCCTCCTGCCTCTGCTTCCCAGTGCTGGGATGACAGGTGTGAGCCACCACGCCTGGCACTGTGGTATGTGGTACTGATTGCTGCCGGGCGTGAGTCTCCACACCCAGTATTGTATGTGGTTACCAGGGGATCGAACCCGAGCTCTTGTGCTTGCAAGACAGGCGCCAGAACCACTGAGCTAAATCACCGGCTCTGTCGGTCTGTTTTTGAGACAAGGTCTCACTGTGTAGTTCAGGTTGGTCTTGAATTCACTATGTAGTCTCTGCTGGCCTTGCATACATGGTGGTGCTCCTGCTTCAGCCTCCCACGTGCTGGGATTGTAGGCATGCGCCACCACACCCAACCTGTTTCTTAGTGTTTTGACTTGATTTCTTTATTGTTACATGTTGTAATTGGGAGGATTTAATAAGATAGTGCTTTTCACGCACTTTGTTCGTGTTAGACATACAGTAGTAGACAGTGTGTCAGCTTTCACCTCTTACACATTTTCACCTATATTCTCTCCTCTCTTTCCGTGATGTTCAAACATATATTGCCGTGGTACCACCCATGTCTCTTTCAGTGTTCGTTTTTAGAGCCAGTTGTCCATTTTATTCAGTTCCCTCCCAGCTGTCCCTTTAATACATGCGTCCCATAGGATTCAATGTAGCAGCAATACCTTGCGTCTGTTGATTTAGCCAGAATTTGGACCCCTTAACCCCTTCCCCCTAACTTTCCCCCACTTAGAAGTTGTGGTTTCTGCCCTCCATCTCTGCTTTTACCAGTCAAAAGTGAAGCATTGTCATTTTTTGCCTGGCCAACTTTAGAAGTTGTCTGTCCAGTTGCTTCTCAGCCTTTTGACTAAGAACAAGTGTAGAAGTCTTTTGTCCTTCTAGTCTTTCTCTGTAGAGTCCATATTCTAAAAGAGTCAATGTGGTTTATATTTTTCTAGATTTTTATTATTTTATTTTGAATTTAATCAGAGCATGTTGACTCCCAACTTTAGTGCTTTATTATGGTTCTTAGAATAACTAGTCCTGGAGGTGCTTCCACAGGCTCGTTTGTCACTTTGTCTGATGCTGCCTCTATGTAGTGTAGCTAGCTACCTGGAACTTTCAGGGCCTGGATGTTGTCTTTCTTCCCTTGACATCAGCCCTTTGCACATGTTGTAAAGGAACCTTCCTCTCGCTCTTTGCCTGCAAAACCACTCAGAGCTCAGCTGAAATGACATTTTTCAGAAAAGCATCATTTGATCTAATCTGAATGAAAAAGCTTGTTTTGATTTAATAAATTCAGACTTTACTTAATAAGTAACCAACAGACGTGTATGCGAATCTGCTGATTAATAGGAATGATAGCTCTGTGTTGGTGTGTTCATTTGAAGTTTAAAATTATGGTGTTGTCATTGGAAACCGCTAAACTTCTTTTTTTGTTCACTTAATGGACTTTCTGCGTTATGAAAATGTCTGATGATCATATTGCAGCTTTTGCATCTGTGCTTATATTTTATGTATTACCAGGTAAATTATCCACATCAGGAGTTGGAGGACTGACACCAGTGAGTACTAAAACAGTCTCTCTTACGTCATTTTCTTACATTAAGCCCTGAAATCTGATTATCCCCAGATCACTGAAGAGGAATCAAGACTTAGATAACTCCTTGATTTGTCCAAGGCTTCGTACATAGTGAGGGGCAGAGCCTAAGTCTGAGCTCCCCCAGAGCAGTTCTTTCCCCATCGTCTCTCTCTTTCTCTTATGACCAAACTCCTAGTGAGTCTTGATACTGAATGCGATTCACTGAGCTCTTCACTTCCACTATTTCCTGTCATACGTGCGTCAGGCTCTGGAGGGCAGGGTGCTTTTGACATTTATTATAAATTGACTTTTCACTCACTAGCTCTTTATTGCTCTGAGCATCCCTTCGAGGTCTCCTTGAGTTAACAGATGAGAAAAATTAAACAATGAGCGATTAAATGAGCTCTCTGTGAAGTGACAGGATGGGATATTGAACTGTTGATGGGTGCTTCTTATTAGCTAGAGGAGAAAAAGCAGAAACTCTGTTTTGCTTTTTTGAATTAGCTGTTGTGTCAATTTTATTTATGTCTATGTTTTTATAAATAAATTTTAGGAAAAAAATGCAGTGAGCCCAAGCTGGGCTGGATTTTATAGATATTATTTTTAGGAGGTGCCTTAGTTTTATCTTCAAAGTCAATGTCTGATGAAGGCTGGAAACGAAATCCAAGACCATTAGTATGTAGTTGTGATACAACCAGGAAGATGAAACAAATATGGAAAGTGAGACTTGGTGAGTTGGTTTCTGTGCACCAAGGGGTGTTGGTGCCAGCCCAGAGCTGGCAGAGGTCTGAGGCACAGTAGGGCTGAGGAGGGCACCGGTAGTGCCGTGGGGAGTACTGTGCCACTGTTAGAGAATGAACTTCTCTGTCTAGAGCTTTCCCAGGACCACATACAGCTCAGCTCTTACTGAGGACAGGATTGGTTATTGCCCGAGCATTGTGCTCCAAAGTACACTTGTTTTGTTTGGTTTTATTTTTTTGTTGTTGTTGTTTTTTGAAATAGCATCATGTTGTACAAGTCAGGGTGGCTTTCAACTCACTTAGGTAGCCCAGGCTGGTCTTGAACTGATGGCAGTCCTCTTACCTCAGCTTCGAAAGTGTTAGGCTCACACTTGCTTCAGGTACACGTTTTGATGTTTATAAAGCTAATTGTTTTTTCCAAAGCTTATATTAATATTCAGTCCCTTATGTTATAGGTTTAATTATTTTTATCTCTTATCTCTATAGACATCTGTAAAGAAAACTTCTTAAAATCATCCTGCCACACTAAAGAACTAGGGAATAATAAACACATATTTTTTTAAATGTATTTAATATGCTAGAGTGAGCATGCCTAGCATCTATTACTTTTGTAAACATCACAAATTCTCTGAAAATGGAAACAGGCTATATAGAGGAGAAATTATGAAAAGTATCATGTATGTGAAAGAATTACAGAAGGAGCAGATTATTTTAAGTAATACTATGTATGAAAGTCATTATGGATGAAATCTAAGATTGCTTCTTAGAAATTTTATGCTATATCGCATTTTAATAGACAGTATTGTTAACTGATTATTTTTGTAGCATTTATTTATAAATTTACATATCTATCAAATTTACTGAATCTTCAGTATAAGTGAAGGACTGTGTTGAATTCTTGAGATAAAAATGGTGATTAAAAAAGATAGTTCTTGACCTCAAGGACTTTATATTGAGGAACGTGAACATCTATGTAAAATATTGTCCTGTCATCTGATAAATTCTTGAGGCACACGTGTGTATAGGGCCCTAAGAAATCCAGATCACTGGGGTCAAGGTATGTGCTGAGGGGCCTGCAAGGGATGGGGCAGCTAGGCCTTGAAGTTCCAAGTGGGGAATCCGTAGGGAGAGGAACACTGAAGGACACTGGGCAGACAAGAGCAAGAGCCCTGGTGAGCTTAGCAAATGCAGGCTAGTAAGGAGGTCATGCACAGATTCGCCACGGCTGGGGAGTAAAGGTCAGGGGATTTGAACATTTTTGGAACTTGAGAATACTTTGGGACTCTGATTAAAAAAATAAGACACATTTCCATGGCATATTCAAATGGCATAAAGACTTAGTGATTTGCATACAATTTTGAGAATAAGGTATAGTGATGATGAACATAACAGGCTCTCTATATACTTCCCTCCCGAAGACGAAAAAGAGTTCACAGATCCATGCATGGTGGACAAAGGCTTCATTGCCTTGCTTGATAGTGGCATTTATGCTCTTCTAAGCTTAACTTATTATTTCACTCCCTTCAAAGCCTGGGAATATGTAACTTTACATTCAAATTGTTACATTTATAATTTGCTTGGAAAAAATAGGAAAGATGAGACAAAACTTCTTACTAGTAATTGGTACATATCTGTCACCTGTCTACAGGAGAGATGGTACAGCCTCTATCTATCTGTAAGATGGTGCTCCTAATGAAACCCACCTTCTAGAGGAAAACAGATGAAATTCACATCAAACTATCGCCCTGAGCTCTGTGTTCAGAATACATTAAGAGCTCAATAAATTTTACCAGTTAATACCATCATTTGATTTATGAAAAATGTCGAGTTTGTTGCATGGATGTCCACATACAGAATGCTCACAAACACTTCAGTTTCTTCATTCAACATGCAAATACTCTCTGAAACACGTTTTGCTGCCTGAATGTCTAGGTTTGCAGGTGTATTTCTAGTTCTTCATGGCTTTTCTTTGGAATACGATTTCCTTAACTCAGATAGTTACGACTATCTGAGTTATCGTTTGGAATACGACTCCTTAACTTCCTTTCTAGCTTTGGATAAACCCTTTTGTGTGATGGGTTGTGTTACATATTTTCTGTATATAACAGTAATGGTGTAGATAAGTTAACTAATGCATATTATTATGTGCCTTTTTTTTTTTCTTTTACAGCTTTTAATATTCAGTGGGGAAATTTTCCTTGTTAAGAGACACTGACAAGGCCAGTCGGCCTAAAATTAGATCCAGCAGCTGTGTTTTGAATCAAGGCCCCACATGTGCACTTCACACTCTTTTCCCTGCTGTGCTTGTCTGCTTCTTTATGTTGCTTCAGGGAGCAGCCTTTCTGGGCGAATGTTAACATCCATGTTTTTCCTGGTACGACCGGAAAGGAGCTTCTGTGTAATCATATGCCATGTTTATTTATGTACAGAGAATGGCAGAACTCAGACATTGGAAGAAAATTATTTATTTATCTTGATAAAACCACGTTTTAGTAGAATATTCACTTAGGCTGCATTGGAATTTAGCCTTGATCCATCCTCCCACTCTCACAGTTACAAATATAAAAGACAGTACACACAAATATATACGTTGAAGCCCAAATATAGGCACTAGGTCATCGTGATATGTAAGCCCTAGCCAAAATGAGCTTTTAAAAGTTCCATGGTGATTTTTCATATTTATGACAGTAAAAAATAGTTAAAGTTATATTTTATCAGTCTGTATTCAGAAGCCAGCATGAGCCTGTGTTAATGTTAGCGGTCCTGGTCCCTTTGTGTTTCTTTGCCCTCTTGTTTGGTTAATAAACATTTTTTAAAGAATCTATTCATGTATACAACACTATCATGTTTCAGTTTAAGTGTCTGTGTTTGTAAGTGCACTTCATTTCACCTAATTAAGTTATTTAGTCATTTGCACATTAGCAACGTACTACATATTCCACTTTTGCAGGAACTTATTTTAATGATACCCACAGTTCTGTTCTACTCCATTATATCCATAGATCAAGCTGAATAATAGCAGTCTTAAAAGCCATATGCTAAAAGTGATTATAGGTCATTAAGGCCAAATTAAGGTAACGTTTCTGAAGGCCATGAGCGGAAGTCTAACTAACAATTACTTTTTTTTCTCCTTATGCTTTAGAGAACTCTGTTCTATTTGGCTTTGATGTTGACAGTCTGCTAGTTGAGTGGCTGTTGCTTGGTTTGTATTGGTGATTTGTTTTGATTGTGCTTTTTTTTTTTAGGGAGAGAAATAGAAAATGCATGTTTTATTTACCCAGAAGTCTAATGAATTTATAACTATATCTCAAAAAATTATAATTTTGATTTATTTCTTTTTTTCTCTACACATTTGAATATTGTTACTCTTTTGATAATTAGAAATAAACTTTCTTTTGCCATGTAAGTCTGATCTAAAGAAGTATATCACATTCTTTTAATAGAAATACACCTAAGAAAACCTACACACAAACAGCAGTAATACAGAGAATTTAGCTTTGCGTGATTTAAATTTAATTCTAATTTTGGTTGACCTATAGTCATTGACTGAAAAAAGAGGACATTTATGAACCTTACTGTGTAGTTTTTTAACCTCACAATTTGTGATTCTTGTGTTAATTTTCTCTAAGGAATAATTTAGGCTTTATATGAGGATAAATAATTTTTGTTGATGGTGTTGCTTCTATGTACATGCTATTTGGGAGTTTTAATTTTTATTGTTATTACTTATCTTCCCATTTCAAAATCTGAGTTTAAAATATAAAAAGATTCAAATAGTGAAAGAACAGTTATAATGTTCTAGTTAGAATTTAAAATAATTTGTTAATAACTCATACGTGAAATGACAGTTTGGATGTGTCAGACTGAAAAATTCACCTTCTATGTAGAAAGGTGGAAACAGCAGCGTTTATATTTCATTGTATCTGCATTTCTAAAAAAGCTCAAGAAATAAAAGTAGTTATCTATGAGATGGAACAGGAGGAAAGATTAGTGTGGTTGGAATGAGTCTTCTTAAGATATAACTTCTGATATTATTTTGGTTCTTAAACCATATGAATGCATTTTACTTAAATATATTTATATTTCTTTTGAATACCAAGATGAAAACTGTGGTAGCAGTTACACTTTAAGGATATATTGGGTTGTTTTGTCCATTAAGAAATAAATGCA
>PVIR01004380.1:5760-79738 GCA_004026965.1 Petromus typicus | reverse complement strand
ACTCAGACATATCGTTATTGAAAGCCATAACACAGGTCACGGCACACTTAATAACTAACATTTCCCTCACCAGGTTAGATACTTCAGTTCACCTTTGGCATATAATCTACTAGCAAAGTCATTTTTTTCTATTTCTATCAATGCTCCTATAGTGATAAATATTATCTTCTAAGTAACTTTCCTTTGGAAGACAAATGGAAGAATATCATTAAGAACATTCAACCCTCTTCATTGAAATGTTCCTAGATGTTATTCTGGGAATTATAATCAAACTTGATGCAGGAAGATCTTGGCAGACAGCCATGGAATGCGGAGTATAGAAATCCAGTGTGCACATCTTAAGGATGTTGGCGAAGTTGACCATGAGCTGCCCTGCCCAATTTCCATGGGTGCACTGGCCAAGGGGATTTGAACTACTGACTGATATTTTGTTACTGTAGCTGCCTGTTGTCAGGAAGAAGCTGTTGTGACACTCTGAGGCTTTTGTTTGCCAGATTCCAATCTCTGAGCAATGCTAGCTGTTACACCTTTTTATTGTCTTTCCATGTAGGAGCCAGAGATAATTTAGCCATATAGAAAAGAAGATGGCCTGCTTACGTCATTAGCAGCTTCCTGCACCAAGACGTTTAGGTCCCAGAACAGTTCACTGTCCTGTGTCTGTTCTTAGCCTTCCGATAGTAAGATTTCCATGTGAATCAAAGCAAGGAGTCAAAATATAAAGCAACAGCTACAATAATCTTAGTGAAAAAATAATAACACTGTCATTTTTCACTTCATCTACTTGCACTGCTCTTTAAAATATGAATTTCTTATGGTTTCATTTCCCCACATGTCAGTTTTTAATCTCTCACTTTTTATTTTTCATGTAAAAATAATATAATACTCAGTCTAACAATCTTCATCACAGAAAACAGATTGCATTTTGCTGCCTTGTGGAAACTATCCCTTCAGTTCTTTGTGTCAGTATGCAAGATTTTTGCTATAGCAAAGACGTGGTTAGTTTAAGACCCCACAGGGTTAATTTCACTAGTTAGGGACCCACATTTAAATTGGAGCTGCTTTAATGCTTTATGGTCCTCTTTGTCTCCCGTGTCTGTCTTTCTTTATCTTATTGTCTACTGCTCCCATTAGCTTAGAATTGAATTTAATTTTACCTAAGCCTGTACACCATTTTGCTCAGATGTTCACTCTTATTCATTATTTTTCTCATAAATATTAATTCTTTATATTTGTAGAGACAGAACCCTTAGGGATTGAGATAATTATTTTTTCACTAATAGATCTCCTGCATTTTATTGGTATAAAATATTTGGATAACCAAACTGTTAGTCAGAACTAAAATCCCTGTTTGCCTTAATTTCAGTACTATAAATAGGATGTCTGCCAAAATTCCATTGGAGACAATTTTGTCTTAAACGAATACTGAGCAAAATGACTGTGGAAAACACAGATGTAATAATAATGCTAATAACAGCAGTAAACCTATACATTATAGTTTGGGCAACAAAGGCACCAGATTTTCTAACAAAAAAAAAAATTAAGGTTTTTTGAGACAGGGTCTCACTTTGTAGTTCAGTCTGGCCCTGAGCTCAGCCTCAAACTCACATCACAGCAATTCTCCTGCCTCTGCCTCCCAAGTGCTGAAATTACAGCCATGAGCCACCATGCCTGCCACTGTGGTATATGGTACTGATTGCTGGTGGGCGTGAGTCTACACGCCTATATCGTATGTGGCACTTGCAAGACAGGTGCCAGAACCACTGAGCTAAATACCTGGCCCTCTAACAAAATTTTATGTAACCTTTTTTCCCTTCTTATTAGAAAAGGACAGAAGAAGTATAGAATCATGATCTATTTAACAAACAAAACATCAAGTTTTTCACAGTGTACAACCTGAACTATATGAATACTAAGAGTTGTCTCACTATGTGTGCATATTCTCTGTCTCTTTCCATGTAAGGGACAGAGACCATTGGTACTAGTTCATTTCTACTACCTGTGTTCATAAGTCTGCTTATTTGCTTGTAGGTTGTTTGACTGGGCTATACAAGGCATTTAAGGTGCAATACAATGATAAAGATTTGAGAAACAAGAAGTAAAACATAAGGTACTCAAATATTAGGTTAAAAAGTATATCAAAATCATCCACACTGTTGATATCAGAAAATATAGCATTTGTCTCTTACTGAGGTCCTTGACCAAGGAATTCTGTAAAAGAAGTATTATTTTTCAATAGCAGAAGGTATAATGTCAAAAAAGTCCTTTTTTATGAGTTTGAAAATTGTTCAAGTTTCAATTTAAATCTAAAGTAATTAAAGAATAGTGTTCAATTATATATTTTAAACAGGCTTATAGTTTGCAAACCTGAGATCGGTATTTCAATTAATTGATTAAATATTTTAAACATTTGAGTACAAGAAATTTTTTTTAAAATATAGGATGAATATACAAAAGAAGGACCCTCCAATGAATAGATTGAAGAAAAGGAAATAGTGTTAATAGTTTTTAATATTTGGATGATATGACAATAAGTGGATATGTTTAGTTTTCTTTTATGTGGCCTTGACTATTTCCTGTATTTTTATAATGCTAATCACAAGAGATAAGCAATAAGTAGTTTTTCAAAACGAGATGGAAAGTCATCAAATTACCATAGCTTTAGCTTCAAGAAGATACAGAATGCATCCCAGATGAAAATATCTAGCACACACACAAATACCAAATAATACTAAAAAGAAAATGTAAAATAACATATACAAATAACTGTATACCATCACAGTGCTGTATTTTAACTTTAGGCTAACTCTGTTATGTATTTTAAGACTTAGAGTTCACATGTGGAGCATACAAGTGATTATTTAACTTTCAAACTGGAGACTTGGTATGGATCTCAAGCCAAAAGATGTTCACAACTGGATTCTTGGTATTTTCTTTCCTTTTAATATGTTTTTTTACCCATCAGCCCATTATCAATTGGGGTAACTTCCACTGTGGCATTTAAGAAAAAAAATCTCAGTTATTCTTGACTCCTTCTTTTTCTTTGCCACATTAAATCCAGAAAGAAATCTAACTGATTCTACCATGGAAGCATAACCAGGTTTTGACCACTTCTCTTTGTGGTACTTCTATGACTCTCACCTTTAGCCACCATGGTCTCTTGCTAGAGCCACGTGGCATATTTCTGGCATGTGTCTTTACTTCTGTCTTTGCCTCCCAGACTGCATTCTCCACTGAGTAGTAAGAGTCGTCCTTTACACTGTGAGTGAGATCACAGCAGGCCTTGTGTCAAGATCTGCAGTGCTCCTGTTTCACTCAGAGTAAAAACCAGAATCCTACAAGGTACCACAGGGCCTTCTGTTACTTGTCTGAGTTCATTTTCTCCTGTTTTTCCTTCATTCTTTTTATTCCAGACATCTCCGCCTCTGGCTTTCAGAGCATGAAAGGCCTCAGGACCTTTGCACAGGATTTTTCCTTTATTGGGGTTGAATTTTCTCCAGACAGACACTTTTCTTTGCATCTTTCAAGCTGTTGGTTAAATATTTCTATCTTACCAAGGCCTATGATGATAGCTCATGTTAAAAATGTTACCTAATCAGATCCTCTGAGCCCTTTACTTCTTTAGTTTTTGTTTGTTTATTTGTTTGATTGTTTGTTTTTTAGGTTTTTTGAGACAGGGTGTCGCTTTGTAGTTCAGGCTGGCCCTGAGCTCAGCCTCAAACTCACATCACAGCAATCCTCCTGCCTCTGCCTCCTGAGTGCTGGGATTATAGGCGTGAGCCACCACGCCCGGCACTGTGGCATGTGGTGCTGATTGCTGCTGGGGTGAGTCTCCATGCCCAGTATTGTATGTGGTTACCGGGGAATCGAACCCGGGTCTTTGTGCTTGCAAGACAGGCACCGGAACCACTGAGCTAAATCCCCAGCCCCTACTTCTTTAGTTTTTGAAAGAACCTTGCTAACCAGTTTATAACATATATATATATATATATATATATGTATATATATATATATATATATAAAATTTACACATTTACTTTCTATATTCTAAAGTACCTATGTAGCTACTTCTTCCCTCTAAACTGTAGGATATTTGCTTTTTTTCATTGATATATTCCAAGAATAGAGTTAGCTCTTAATAAATAATTATTGTATTTGGTGGGTACACCAAAGTTCTTAGAGATTTCATATCTAACTCCAGTTCACAAAAGATAAAATTGAACAGATCTTACCCCGAGCTTTGAAAATATCTTACCCCTCTATTGAGTTGTGATTCATACTGTAAGAGAAGTATAAATCAGAGATATATATTTTTAAAATTATGTTTAGTAGACAGAATTTTAAAGAGAAAGAAAAAAAGGCAACTTGACTGAAACAATGATTAAATTGGAGGATGGCTTAGATTCCAAGGCTAGATAAGAGAAAGAGACATTCCTGAAAGAAAGAAAGGAACGTGCAGAAGCAAAATGAATTGGTCAGATGTGGCCAACTATCAGTCCATATTCCAGAATTAACAGGAAATAAGGAACACTGAAGACTACCAATAAATTAAGTGCAAGTGGCTGTCTACAACTTTCTCTGGGGAGCGTGGAATGGTAGGGGAGAAGTTAGTATTTTATTTAGTGGTCACTTGAAAGTCATTTGACATTTGGGACCTCAGAGGTGACAGAGCTCAAGCTTTAGAAAAAAATTAATGTGTTGATTGTTAGCAGAAGGCATTAAAATGTGGAAAGAGTAAGTGGAGAGATGGTTAGAAAGTCAGTAAGGTCATCCAAGTGGGAGTGTGAGGGTTCTTTGATATCGAGCAAGTGAGATTAGAAAGAAAGGAAGAGATAAGGAAGACATTCTGAAGGTAGGAGAAGCAATATGAACTCATATTTATGGCTAATACAAGGGGTGATAGAGCAGGAGATAAACATCATGACTGCGATTTTGATCTGAAACATTAAGAATATAAAGAAAATGAGGTTATTGTGAGTATTATTAGAAGACGGAACTCACTGAAGATCACCTATGTCTTCCCAGATGCTATACGTGTGCTGCGTGGAAGGTCAGAGGAGGGCAGAATCAGCCTCCCATGGCCTGAGGGTAGCGACGCTTCCACATCCTTCTAGCTCACCAGCTCCCAAAGCAGCATCCCATGCTCATACACAGTACAGAGAGCAAATTTTTTTAATTGAAATCTTTATTGGTACATTATATATACATCCGAGGTGCAGGTTTCACTTGCTTACATGCAGGGGAATGTCTCTGGAGTATATGCTCCATTTGTGCTCTTTTTCCAAGAACAACAGCAGTGTTTGTTCCGCAGGAATATTCACTCCTCAATAGTGACCTTCTTCCCCAGAACTGCTTGTCATTACCTTGTTTCACCTCAACTAGGTCACAACAGGACTACAGAAGTGCCTTAATTGCCACAATGATGGGAACTACATTAATCTGTCGGTGAATGAGGGTAATGAAATCATATTCCTTTCTCTCAGTGGTCTGTGCAGCATCATCTCTTTTGATACACTTCGGTGTCTGACCTTTTAAACTGACAGGATGTTCGCCGCAGAGGCTTCTTAAAGACATCTATCTCTCCACAGAAAAATGGAAGCCAGACATCCAAGACCGACTTATATTTGTCTGTGAATCAAGCTGTCATTTTTGTTCTGCCAGAGTCTGTTATCACGTCTGGACAAGTAATTATTCTCTAGGTTAGGTTCTTACAACCTTGAGTTTTTAGGAAAGTCCTTGGGACTCAAGGCGGTCGCTTCCTCGCTGCTACAGTTCGTGCATATTAGTGAGTTATGCGGCGCCTTGGCAGCTCTTACTGCCATTAAGCATTTTGGCTATTAAGCACGCGGTTCTTTTAACTTTCAAGAGCTTCTAGCCTCCATCTGTTTCCTCTGTTTATTAACATCCCTAGTTAGTTCTCTAAATGCATTTCGGCAACCGGCAGGATATTCCCTAAAGAGCAAGTACAAGCTGGGACATGGGAGGAAGCAAAGGGGCTGGGATGGTCCGCTAGCCTTTTTAAGTCGTCTGCATAGTCCGGCTGGAATCATGAAGCAGGAAAGGGCCTCCGACTTGATCCTTTTTCTCCTGGAAACAAGGAAACGCGTCTCACGGTGCTGAACAAAACATGGCCGCAGCCCCGGCAGGTGGGGCCGGTGCGGAAGGGCAGCGTCTCAGATTCTGCTGCAGGTGTTAGAAGCACGCTCCAGCCCCTGGAACATGAAATCTAATTCAAAGTGATGCGGCTCACCTAAGCTACTAAGCATTCGAAATCATCTCCGAATTCAATAGTTTCCAATGAAAACCTTAGGTCAGATTTCAGGGGAAAGAAATCCTCAGTGAGAAATTTAATAATGTATAAAGAGACTGGCACCTCCTACAGAATTCTGTTTGAAATAGAGAAATTCTAGAATAAGAGTCTCATTACTTCTGCTCAGAAAAGAAACTGTTGGCAAGAAAAGCAGTGTCAGTCACAGGTATTTCGTCGTGAATATGAGTTTGGTATTTTGACTACAGTATTTTATGGACATGTTGAAAAGGCTTTCCCCCTCGTCATACGAATAGAAAGTCGCATTCCTAGAGAGAAAGTCACTCTACCCTTTCCCGCTCGCCACCCCTACTCAGCCTGCTTGGCTTCTAAAGCTATCATAATCAGCAGCATCAGGCTCAGTTTCCGGAGTTTTAATCTTCAAAGTATCATTAATAATATAAAATCATAACTCAGTATTCACAAGGAGAATTGAAACAGGATGGGAGGGTTAAGAATGAGGCCAGAGTCCAGCCCCTATTCACACCCCGACAAGTGGAAAGTGGGGCATACGCCTCCACCTCTGACTCTGAGGAAGAACGATGGAGATCGCGAGGCTGTAGTGATCCCGGCGCCCATCTTCATCTCCAAAGGAGCGCTGACTCTGGCCACTCCCTTCTTTGTGTTTCAGGATGAACAACAGCTATTTGCTTCTCTGTCATTTATGAGTGTGTGATGCAAAGGAGCTTTGTATCTTTAGGCAAAATAACATTAAAACAAAATGAGATTATCACCAGTGTTTTCCCATTTAGATTTCAGAGAAGCACAACATTTGAGGAAATCAGACTGCTCATAAGAACTATTCTCTGTTGTATGAAACAGAATTCTGCTTTAAGGCTATATCTCTAAAACTGGTGTGCATGTGT
This sequence comes from Petromus typicus, assembly GCA_004026965.1. Taxonomy (NCBI): domain Eukaryota; kingdom Metazoa; phylum Chordata; class Mammalia; order Rodentia; family Petromuridae; genus Petromus; species Petromus typicus. The sequence goes on along the minus strand of PVIR01004380.1, from coordinate 72,568 downwards.
GGGGGATAAATGGAAGTAGGTAAGAATACAAGTCACTAAATTCATTAAAAAACTGGCAGCAGACATGACTGCCTTGTGGGTGCCTTTACAAATGCCCATGCTTGGCAGTGACCATTGAATGATATCTATGTGATATAGGTCCATACCTGACACTTCTTGGTCCTCAGGCTTCATCATTAGGGTAGCCTTTGGACTATGGCAGAGTACTGTCTCTCAGTACTACTCTTCTCATACTTGTTTTATTTCAGGCTACAGAAAAGATAACTGCCCCATTTATTGGCTTTAAAGAAGACCTTGGACATAAAATGCAGTAAATAGTGAGGTTTGGCCATTTGTTGGCAAATCAGCTGTTGAATTTGCAAGGCTGAAAGACTCTCATTATTCTTCGTAGTAATTACTTGCTATCAGCATGTCCAACCCAAACAAACAGGAAATTAGAAGAGCAAGACTGTTTCTGTACCATGTGATCCGAGCACTTCAATGCCAGCACCCATTTGAGAAGAGAGACTATTTCCAGCTGTCTTTGGGGCTGAAACTGTCTGATTAAAAATTGTTTCTTCTTAATCTTCCTCTTCTGTGAGTTTCTGGTCAAAGTTTTTCTAAATATTGGATTCTCAAGGCTTTAAATATTCAAGAAAGAAAATTCAATTTCTTTAGAAAATTATCCCCTTCTTTCATTTAGGAATCTGAGATGTACAAACCAAAACAATACAGGAAATGGGATGTCTTTCTGAAGTGATTGGAAAAATCAGAATGCCATCTTTCAGTTGCAGTATGCATTACAACATTTGGACTGTTTTCTATAAAACATGAAAAGTTCTTTTCCATGTGTTTCTTGGCTTACTGCTTGAAAAAGGAAAGTCTTTGTATTTAGGGAAAAAGTCATTAATTGAACTCCACAGTGTGTCTTATCCAATCTTCAGAAAAGTGCTCTACCTGGGCAATTAGGGCAATGGAGTAAAGCTGTCACCTAAAGGGTGGGTAGGGACAAACAGGCACCTCGAGCTGCTGTGTACTGGTTGGCATCACAGCCCACACTATCAAGTTGTGAGATGAGCTTCAGGACACATTTCTCTGATAGGCAACTTCAAAAAATATTTTTACCATTGAAAGTTGTTTTCAGCAAACGAGCGGCTCTGAGTAAATGTTATTCCAAGGTCATTATCCTTGAGTTCCGCTCTGAGTTTGGATTCTGTTTTCCTTCTTTGTAAATTTTCTCTCCGGAATGTGGACATGTGTAGGATGCAGTTCTTTGGAGGGGGAGATAAACATGATCCCTTCGCTCTGTTTCTGGTACTTTGCTTCTTGGAAGATTCAAGTTTAATATCCTCATAAGGTGTTTCTCTGTCAGTATTCAAAGACGTTCCTTGGAAAAGCATCGCTGACCTGTACCCCAAGGCTTCTCCTCTAAAGGTGGATACCCAAGCCTGTTGCATAACCATTGCCCTTGGTTTATGGAAGGACATGTCTGTCTTTTCTCTTGATCATGCCATCTGCCCACAGAAGGAAAATTTCCAGGCCAGTAATTCTGTTTTGCAACATCCACATTTTTACCATCTCCGCTATGTAAGAGGCAGAAAGCTATGCTTATATCACAAAAATTACTACCTACAAATCTGTCCTGTTTAGAGGACTGATTCATCCACAAGGCGGGCTTATCGATAAAGGCTGATGTTGGAGATCTCCTCACCCCCGCCCAAGGGTCCTGGACAACTGATTTGACCAGCAGTGTGGACATCACAACAGTGTCACCCAGACAAGCAGTACGGAAATGCCCTTCTTGTCTTTGCCATCTCACCCCAATGTGTGCCTCATGTAAGCTGAAGACGTTTTTCCGGACAGTGCAGCCCTTTAAGGTAGAGTTAAAAGCCCACTTCCAAATAAATAGCTTTACTCCAATCAAGTCAGATGAAGTTAGTCAACATCTCTCTCTCTCTTCGACATTGGGGATTTTCTAGTAAGTCATAATTCAATCCTTCATTAGGAGGAATAAAAAAAGTAAATTAAAAATATCCGCAGCCAAGCCATTCCCAGCAGCAAAGGCTAAAGTCTCTTCTGGCTAAACAAAAGGCTGCCAGACTGCTATCAGAATCTCTCCATTTGCTATCAGTTTAGACCACAATTAATTTAAAATTTCAACTTCCAAAGTAAAGTGAGGGAATACAATAATCCCAATTTACTTTTTTAATAAAAAGCTTAAGTGGAAAGAGTCCATTGGGAATACTCAGTCCTGGCCAAGGTAATTCAGATCCTGAGGAGAGTCTCCCATTTAAATGCACAGTCACAAGGCAGCCGGTGTCTCTTCCCAGAATGTTTCCTCTGGGCTTAAACCGACTCTTTTATCCTTTTCTTTTCTATTTTTTAAAAAGTAAAGTTGGGCTAGCAGTAATTGCCTTTAAAAAGCAATTCTGGGGAATCAGGAGGCTATTTCCAAAGAAAGCTTTTCAAAAGCTATGGGGAAGAGAGAAATTAAAGAGCAGATCTTTGAAAATAAGTGCCAAACATGTAAAGCATCCAGACCGGAACTAGTTTCTAGTTCCATGAGCAGTGGAAGAGGTCAAACGTGGAGGAGCCAGATGGGGGAGCTGGATATGGATGCGGACAGAGACACAGTAGAAGAGAATGACTGCAAAGGCGTTGTTCTAGAAGGCGATTTGGGTCACAGATACTCTGTGAAAAAGGAGTGAGACTATTATCTCTGCTGAATAATGAGAGTAAAGCAGATAATCAACCAAGATTGCCTTTAAAAGAGGGCCTTTAATTTCTGAACATAAAATCTTCCCAGTTTTACTTAATATTCAATTTAACATCATTGTGATCAATACATCGTGGGATATTGTCAGTTCCTCCACACTTTTTCTCACTTAATACTTGGTCAAATTAGTAAATATTTCTGTCAACTTCAAACCACTGCGTATTCTCAGGTAGCTGAAGAAACTGCAGAACTATTAGTTTAAGCCTGTTAGTGTTTTTCAAAATGTCCTTGAACTGTGTAGTCAAGTCTTTTAAATGTTGTAGCATTTTTACTTAATTTATTTACTTTCTCCTTTTTATGTTTCCATTAGTACACGCTTGCAGTACATAATTATATTCCTCCCCAGGGAATTTGTACCCGTAACTAACACATCTTAATTGTCACAAAGCTGAAGCTTTTGAGATACTTTTGAGATACTAACATTATCTCAGATACTTTTGAGGGTGTACTTTAGTTACAAACACATTCATGATCTTAATATATTTGTGTAACCTGATAACATTTATCATGCAATATCCTGACTTTTCTATCCATGCTTTTCAGCTTCATATACTTTATAATAATGTGTATTCATTTTGCCAGGTTAGCACATGATGATTACACACATACAAACGTGTAGACACAGGCAGTCACACACATGTTTACCTTTACCTTCATGTTTATATTTTATTTATTTATCACCTTGGTTTTGTTCCCAAAATGCACTTGTGCATTATACATTTTTCTGAATAATAGTTTTAGAACAAATATTAACCCTTAATTTTCAGATTTTATGTGTATTATGTAAAGATCCTGGAAGCAGATACCTGATTGCCTGAAAAGGCAAATATTAGCCAGTTCTACTTGTCACACTGAGGTTTAGTAGGATGAATGAGTTCAGGATCCATCTGGTACCAGCATACAAGTACTGGATGTGTGAGTCTCTGCCCAAATCCACATTCAGTGACATCACCCTGGGAATTTAAAATAAAATAGATCAGCAATTTTAAAACCTGAGTTTATCATTTTTTAGGTAAGACTGGTAAACATTTTCTAGAATCCCATTAGACATACTTCTTATGGCTGTCATATTTTATATGCAGTTTGTTTTGGCTTCTTTATGCTAACCTTCTGTTAGGAAGTTTTCAACCTCTGCATGTACATCTTGAAGTTTTCTCTCTGTTGTAGTTTCATTTTTAATGAAAGTCTTTAGTCACTGTACACATGTGCATGTTTTTTGTTCTAACATTATCTCAGATTTCCTGCCTGTCCTTTCTTATAACTTTTCATGAAAATTTTAAACTCTACCCTTGCCTCTCATCTGACCTGGTGTACTTGAAATTCAGATTCAGAATTTAAAACAGTTTTACAGATACCTTTCCCTACAGTGATCCTTATGTTATCATAGACGAAATTGCTTCCATTTGAGGAAAAAGAAAATAAAAACCTTTAAAATCAATCCTGGAGTGATGGCGCATGCTTGTTGTTCTAGCACTCAGGGGGATGAAGGAAGAAGATCTCCGTGAGTTCAAAGGCAGCCTGTACCACACAAAGAGACACTGCTTCAAAAACAATTTATTGCCCATTCTGACCAGAAAATCAGTGTGCATTCATTGCCAAAATATAGACACTTCTCAAAAAGAAACAAGAACCTGAATCCTCCCATAGATACAGCAACTTCTAAGAATATTTTTATGGCATTTGGAATATAGTGCACCAATTATATAATTTTGTATTTGATGTTTCAATTTATATTATTCTGTAAAAATTGCTTAAGATCTGATATTTTCCAGTGATTAATTGTAAGTCGTGTGTGAGTTTGTAGTGTGGAGTCTCTCTATGAGAAAGTTTAGTGTTTTAGGTCACTTATATTTAGGTCACTTCAGTTTTTATTTGGCTATTGAAAAGTGCTGCAAATTATAGAAAACACTTGTACCTGTATCTTTAATATTAATTACCTTCTATGAGTTAATACTTCAAGTACAACGATTTCTTAAAGATGCATACTTTTTGAATTATTTTCTATGATGTCAAAATTTTCCAGATAAAAGACATATATATATATATATATATATATATATGTGTGTGTGTGTGTAAAATATCATATTAATATATGTATAGATATGCGTGTGTAATGGAAAATATTAATATTAGTGTATGCCATACTTCACTTCCAAAGCTATTGAATTTAACATATATCATCCTGCTCTATTTTTTTTAATGTTTGTGGTTTAGAAGTGACAAATAAAAGAAATGTAATGTTTCAGGGAACACGCTGAAAATTGAAAGTGTTTGCTAGATATTGTTTTGGTCTTCTCTTAAAGAAAATTAATTTATCGAACTGTTACGATTGTATTCTCCCATGGTGATGTAAAGACGCGCAGTGGATGACATTAGAATAGAGGTGAAAGCATATTATCACAACTTGTTTATGCTTTTTCTCCTTTTGCATGTGCTGAAACCCATGTGACTGCGCTTTAGACAGTCTACTGAATGTCAAAATTAATCCTCTCTTACACTCTTTACACCTTAATGCACCATGTCAAACACCGTAATAGATATTTTTATCTCCTTAAGCAAGGGGGGAGAGCCGATGATAAGAAGAACACCTGAATTATCTGAATTTGATCAAGAGTTTGTTTGAGCAAACATATAAGACAGCTATCCTTTTCCTTATGAATAACATTGTTTTCCACTAGTCTTGTTGAGAGACCTTGAAATGTACTGATCTTAGTAGCTCTTGACTCCGGTTTGGGGTAATGATAGTCTAAATAACCTAGGCATTGGACATGTGCTACTGACTATTGGGTCACATAATTTGAGGTCTCAGAACCTGAGAATAAGATTCAAATTTGATGGAAAGAAATGTAAAAAATGTTTAGTTTGAAATGGTTTGGGAAGAGAATAGGATGATAGTTTGATATTATGGCCTTGGCCTGGCAGTAAGTAGGCATTTGTGACATGGGGATTGGATAAGTCAAGACTTTGGGGTATGGGAAATCTTTCTTAGTTAAAGGTCATTCTCCAGAAGGGAACGTTGAATTTTTTTTTAAATTCAAATCTTTATTGGTACGTTATATGTGCACATCATGATCACATTCAGCATTGAGAATTTGTACCATTATATGATACAATTTAATTCTCAATTTTTCCATGGACACTGACACAATAAGAGATATTGTGGGTACATTCTAAGTTATTCTCTGGTAGATCTTCAGTCCTACCAGAAAAATAAACAACAAACTCTAAGAGTTGCAACCCTCTCAAGGTAATTTTCATGAAATGAAATGAAAGGAAGGTGCTTATCCCTATTAGCACAAAGCAGGACTTGAGAGAGTAATAGCTTGTACTGGGCTCATCCAAAGGAGCCAAAGGTAGCACACAGGATTGGATGGAGAGCAGGGTTTGTTTCCATCGTGCACATGTGAACAAACCCCAGGAAGTAGCAGAAATAACTATGAAGAATATCAGAGTCTAAAACAAATATGTTGCTAAAGTCAAACGAAGTAGAATGTGTCATTCGACCAGTGGAAAAAAATATGATCAAATGTATAGTGATGTTTTAAACAAGTTTGTTCACTCCACTTTCCCCACACACAGTAATAAAACTTTAAACCTCCAGATTTTGTGATCTAACTTCTTTCAAGTATCTTTTAAATCACCTGGAGATTACCTAAGTGAAACTGCCAGAATAACTGTTACATTTCAATAAATTCAATGACAATGACTTTAGCTCAATTGTATCTCTTAAAATGAACATATTTCTTTAGTTGTTTTGACACAGTGAAAACAATATCTCTTTTAACTGCCTTGTACTCAAATTAAAAGACACAGGTTACCCTAAATTCCCTTAAAATCAGTTTTAAAAACCATTCATGCCTTCTTTTCTTTTTGTCTGAATTATTTAAAACTCTCATTAAGACTGTTTAGCTATGTAAATTCAACTTACCTGGTACCTTCTAAAGCTTCTGATTAACAAAGGTCATAATGGAATGACCACTCTCAGGATCTGTATGTTATCAGCTACTAAAAATAATAATGATAAAAATTTACCTTCTTCAGAAGTTTGAATTGTTTATAAAAGAAAAGTGCAATATTACCAGTTGTCACTTTGTATTATATTAAAGATTAATAAAGTTGAGTAACAATAATGTTTCCTAGATTCATCACTAAGCACAAAATGAACATTAAACTGCACTTACATTAAATAGATATAAAGCATTAAACTGACATCATATTCATAAAGCAAGAGTTGCTCATAAGCACTGTGTCAGGGTATTTCTCTCTCTAAGAAAAACTTGAAGGGATTGTTCCTCTCTCTCCTGTCACAAAGTTCCTTCTCAATGCAAAGAAAACAAACATAAGGTTAGTTGATTTCTCATTCATTTGTTGGATGGTAAAAAGAGAAGCATGCTAGAATGTTGGCTTACATTCTCGGTGAAGGACACTGTTTCATTTTCAAGACTTGTAAAGGAAGATATAATTACTGAAAGAAGATAAAGTTTCACCATCCCATAATGGTGTTTGTATTCCAAAGTTATACACTGGCTTTGTAAGAGGTAGTCGCGTGGATGTCCCTTCATTATGCTTCGATGAACATGCAGTTTCTAAAGGTAAATTATTGAATTTTCCATGTTTGATCAACTTCTGACTTAAATCTCTTTCTGCAGTTGATAAAACATGCTCACTCACTTTTAAGTCATAAAAATAAGGTTATAAAATAACATTTCATCCTCTTAAAAGCTGACTTCCTAAGTATGACTTCCTATGTAGTTTAGCCCAAATATTAGAATTTTAAATAGCACTCCTGATAAGATTACAATCTGTACCAAAGCAGAAAAATGAATTTGAGCTTCAGAATTTCACTTCTCACATGTTATCAGGATTTCAGAGAGCAAGATTCTTATACAAGGTGGTGCAGAAAAAACACAGTTCCTGAAAATACCTCTTTTTTTTCCCTCACCTTTGGAAAAGATTCAGAAGAGGAGATGGCTAATCCATAAAAACCTACTGCAGATCGGCATAGCCTCTGTGCTCATAGAGATCCAGGCTACAGATCAAGGTCTTGAGAGGAAAAAATAACAATAGAACAGAAAATGGAGGATGAGAGACACAGTAAGTTGAATTTATTGTTTTTTACAAACATAAATTTTAAAATAAACATACACATCCAAAGGGCCATCCTCTGTCAATTTTGAGGTGGCCTCTAAGAACATTATAACTAGGTCACAGATATCTCCAAACAGAGGCACCAGGTAGGTAGAAAATTCAATGACCATACACCCGTCTTTATGCCTGGAAGACAAATATTCTCTTTCCATGCCATGCTTTCTGACTTTACTACTGGCATCTCTTTTCTTTCACTCCATCTTTAAAAAATGTGGAAAATAAATGAGTAAACCAGTTCCTACACTGACAGCGGTCAGATAGAAATAGACACAAACATACCCTAATCGATGGGCTTAATTAAAAGAAACAGCTCAAATTTTATACATATAAATATTTATATGTAGCAGAACATTTGATTCCCATAAACTCCTAAATTTTAGATGTTTCTATTAGCCCTTACAATTCCTTACAAAAACTCTTTCTGTGCTGCGAATCACACTTTTAGAACAGGATTTGTCTTCTATCACCCGGTTTCCTCAGGGAGATGAAATGGGTCTTCTGATTAATGTTCTGTTTGGTTGTATATCACTTACCGAAACGGAAAGGCTTGTTGCAGAGTTGAAATGTCTTTGATGTAGGCTGTTTACTGTCATGTTCACACATTCCTAGGAGACTCTAAAGTGGGTTTACTGTTGATGGTTGCCTTGTCTTGCTTGCAAAAGAGACCTATTAATCAATATTAGATCAATCTTTGTGTTAATTTTTGTTGGGCCATAGGTTGAGAAGACAATTGCCACTGACATGAATTAGAATAAATCTGTTTACTGACACCTCACACTAAACATTTCTTTTTGTTTTAAGGGGAAGTTTTAAAGACACAGTGTAGAGGAACGAGAGTACATGGACATTTAGAACTTCCCTGGGATGACATTACTAAAGATCAACGCAAATGAGACAGAAAAACTGGCTGTTGGATAACATAAATGTTTACTGAGAAGTCCTGGTATCTGATGAACATGCTACAGAAATAGAAAAATAAAATCAGACTACACACTACTATGTGTACCTTACTTAAATGGGACAGAATAACTCACAGTTTGCAAAAGAATTTCCAAATGCCAATGTTACTTTCAGTAATAGTATTAAACTGAGTGGAGTATGACTCAAATTCTATTTATTTCAGAAAATATTTTAAAAGCTTAGGGAGACATGTAATACTATTTAGACTTGTCTTAGTTTCCTCCCAAAGTATTTTGGTTAATCTAATTTGGAGTTTATGATTTTGCCAGGTGAAATGTTGCTATACTAAGCTGTTTCTTTGATGTTGGATAGTAGACATCAGTGGGGTACTACAAGGGAATGTGGGCTTGATATTACTCTTATTATTATTGAAATGTGCCTAATTGATTCTTTTCATTATATCCTACTAAATCAAACACTTATAAAGTTTGATAAATGGTAGGTAAATTAAGCAATATTTTAATTCCAATGTTAGATGTATTAATATTGAAATAGAAATCAAGACTATCATGTTCAAAGGTAAATTGCTCCCTTTCACACTCATTAGAAGGCATACAATAAAAAAACAGGAGGCAAAAATGTTGCTGAAGATGTGGAGAACCGAATCCACAAATACAAAATGTCATGGCAGCTGTGAAAAGTAATATGGTATGTCTTCAGAAACTGAAAATAGAATTTCTACACAATACAGCAATTCTAATTATGAGCATACAGTCAAAATAATTTGGAGCAGATGTTTGTCATCATCTCCATAGTACTAGTAGTATTCGTAACAGTCAAAACATGAAAACAACACAAGTTCAAGGACAATTCATTGACAAATGAATAGATACACAAAATGTGGAATATGCACACAATGGATATCATTCAACCTTGAAAAGAAAGACTGTCCCAACACATGTTGCCACACAGCCAAGACTTAAAGACATTATTCTAAGTAAAATAAGTGAATCACAAGAAGACAACTGTTAAGGGCCAGGAGTAAGCTCAATGGTTCCAGTGCCTGTCTTGCAAGTGCAAGGGCCTGGGTTCAATTCCCTGGCAACTACATACCAAAATGGCCTTGGAGACTACCGCCCAGCAGCAATCAGCACCACATACCACAGTGCAAGGCATGGTGGCTCACGCCTGTAATCCCAGCATTTGGGAGGCAGAGGCAGGAGGATTGCTGTGATGTGAGTCTGAGGCTGAGCTCAGGGCCTGCCTGAACCACAAAGCGACACCCTGTCTCAAGGAAAAAAAAAAAAAAGAAAGACAACTATTAAGTGCTTCCATTTATATGAGGCACTTTGAGCAGCCAAAGTTATAAAACACGGAGTAGGTAATTTTTAAAAAGGGAAGACTAGAGGAAATAAGGAGTGAATTTATTGCTTCACAGATGTAGAATTTCAATTTTGCAATATGAAATTAGTTCTGTGGATGACTGATTCACAGAACACATCAATATTGAGTGTACATAGTGTCATTGAACTATCTATACACTTAAATAGAATTAAAGGAGGTACATTTTATGTTATATACATTTTCCCATGATTAAATTTGCAAAAAGTTGACATTCTGGAGTAATTGTGGAAGGAATAGTTCCATATTTTATTTGAATTTATTGCTAAGTGTTTCTAGATGACAAAACAAGAATTTTTGAATAAATTTTTAACACTTTGTGTGTTAGAATAAAAAAAGATACACTTTTCTTTTCAATAATATGTGACCATGGCCAGAACAGAACATCAGATGATATTCCATTGCATTGGGAGGTCTAATATGTCATTATATTTATTATGGTGGCTTTCTTTGTATTTGTATCATTATAGTTTCTCAACTTTCAGAGTAAACAGTGAGAAAATAACCACTGAATCAGGTTTCCCAAAAGGTCCGCTTGAATGAATGTCATGACTTTGGAGTGAGTTAAAATTATATTCCAAATGCTGTGGTTATGAGTGTGAGTACTGAAATACTGCCACATTTTTGGAAAACCTATTTGAATTTAATGTAACTTTACTGAGCCCTAATTTTTATAATATAAAATACACTCATTGTGAATGCACAGCTTAGGATTTGTGGGGGAGTTTTTTTTTTTTTTTTTTTTTTTAGGTTTTTTGAGACAGGGTCTCACTTTGTAGTTCAGGCTGGCCCTGAGCTCAGCCTCAAACTCACATCACAGCAATCCTCCTGCCTCTGCCTCCCGAGTGCTGGGATTACAGGCGTGAGCCACCACGCCCGGCACTGTGAAGTGTGGTACTGGTTGCTGCTGGGGTGAGTCTCCACGCCCAGTATGGTATGTGGTTACAGGGGATCGAACCCAGGCCCTTGCACCTGCAAGATAGGCGCCGGAACCACTGAGCTAAATCCCAGGCCCACAACTTAGGATTTTAATAAAAAAAACTGCGCAGCTAGCACTGCCATCTCATGTTAGAAAAATTTTATCACTCTATAATGATACTCTCCATCTTTTGTCAATTCTGTCATTCCCAGGTACCAACCACTCTCTTTCCTTTCTCCATAGTATTGCCTTTTCTGCAAATTTTGTATACACAGAGTTATGCAATATGTAGTTTTCAGTGTCGGTTTCATTTTCTTATCATACTATTTTGAAGTTGATTCACTTTGTAGCAAGCACCATTTGTGACTTTTGATACTACTTATTCCCTAGCTGATGTATATTAAAATGTATATTTGGCTATTCTGAAGAACTCAATTAAAGTAACTTAGCTTGAGCACATTCTCAGGAATGTAATTGTTATACTAAAAACTGCTAGATTTATTTTATTATGTATTTATACTGTGATGAAGAGGGTTCTAGTTTATCTAAAAAAGCCCAAAACCTTTTTGGTTACCATTATCCTAATGATTGTACAGGGGTATCTCATTCACATTTCAACTTGCAGTTCCCCTATGACTAATTTTGTTGACTATATATTTAATGACATAAGTAGCTGTGTTACTCATCTTTTTGTTACTGTGACCAAATATTAGAGGGAAATGTTATAGAGGAGGAAAGGTGCATTTTGGCTCACGGTTTTAGGGGTTTAGTCCACCATCATCTGGTTCCCCTTCTGTGGTTCTGAAATAAGGTAGAATATCATGGTGGCAGTATACAGTGGAGAAAAACCTGCCCAGTATATGGCAACTGGGAAGTAGAGAGGGAAGACAAAAGGGCAGGAGAGAAAAGGGCCAAGGAGAAGACATGAATATTTTTATATTCAACAAATCAATAAATCTTATCTCTATCAATAAATCTTTCCAGGAGGCATTTCATTTTTAAACTATAGCATTCATTGTTGCTTGCCTTCTTTTGTGAAGTACTTTGCCCCAATTTAATTGAGCTGTCACTCAACTCAGCTATCGTAAGAGTTCTTGAAATGCTTTCCATTAACTCTTCTATTGGGTATATATTTGCAAATCCTTTTGCTGCCTATGTATCACTGTATATTTGCTAATATCAAGAGCAAAAGTTTACAACTTTTATGAAGTTCAATTTGACATTTTTAGATTGTACATATTATATTTCATGAGTCTTACCTAAGAAATATTTTCATAACAAAAACCACAGTGATTATTTTTTCTGAAAGTGTTATAATTTTAGCTTTCATACTTACGTATTAGAGACTTTAAATTCATGTTCATGTTTAATATAGAAGATAAAGTTCTAATTACTTTTTTATACATGAATATTAAATTGTTTTAGCACCACATCTTGCAAACACAATCTTTTTGTTATTGAACCAATTTAGAATATCTGTCAATAAATCAACTGATCATAAATTTGAGAGTTTTGTTGGTCTTTTGAAAGTGCCACAAGTTTTGACTGCTAAAATTTTAGCACATGCTTTAACAGTTTATTGTATAAATTCTTCTATGCTGTTCTTTCTAAAGATTGTATTAGCTGATGTAAGCCTTTTGTACTTATTCTGTAGACAAATTTTAACATTACTTTCACAAATCATAAACAAAGAATTTCATTCCTCTGGATAATTCTTAACTTCTTGTCCTGTTGTTTTGTTTCATTTCATCTGTTTATTTTGGTTTGTCTTGTTTTTCATTACTAGGGCTGACACTCCAGATCTCTTCCCTTTTGTAATTGTTTTGTACTTCAGAGTGCAGAGGTCTTATACATCTTTTGTTAACTTTAAGCTATGTATCTTAGTCTACTTAATTTTATAAGCAAATTGCTCTCTAGATAGAAGTGACTTTTCTCTACTCTCACATCCTGTGACTTCTAAAACTCATTATTTCAAGCATTTTGGGGTACATTTGAAAGGTTTTTAGCATAGAGAATAATGTTTTGGAATAAAGAGTATTATATTTGTTTTTTAAATATGCATCACTTTTATTCTTGAATGGATTACAATGTTTAGTGAACTATTGAAATACTAAATATGTATTTTATCCACTTATGATTGTTGAAACACACTGAGTCTATTGTGATCAGTGACTCTAATAGGTATAGTTTCTCATAATTACCCTTTGTCAATTTGGAGATGTTCTCTTCTAAGATTTTTGAGGGATTTTATCATAGTCTTAGAATTTTGTCACATGCCTTTTATCTGTCCTTTCTTCATGTGACTAATTTATATTAAATGCTTTTACCCAACTTGACATGCCTCATTATACTCAATTGCATCATTGTGTATATTCCATTTTAAATGTTTTTGGAATGAGTTTGTTAAAATATTTGAGAGAAAAAAGGATTTTTAATGTAATATTCTTAAAAATATTGAGTTATAGTTCTCTTGTGAAATGTTTGTCTGGTTAGAGTATAAAAGTCATAGTAGTGTCATTGATGCTACAGAAATATTTCCTCTTTATTCTCATAAAGAATTTAGATGGGGATAATATAATATTTTTCTTTAAATATTAGATAGAACTTATCTCCTTACCCATTTAAACCACAAATGTTCAATTCTGAAAATACTTTACTATAAATTAAGATCTCAGTTTCATTTGAAATAATCTATTTTAAGTTGTATAGTTTCTTCTTAAGTTAGTTTTGGCAATTTGTCTCTCTCAGTATTTTTCCATATCATTCAAATTTGGTTAATTTTTCCAGTAAAATAGTCATGATATTCTCTTATCATTCTTTACATTTCTTCAGCCCTTGAGGGTGTCTCAATATATCTTGAGATACATTATTTGAGTCAGTTCTTTTTCCCTTGTTCTATCAAGCTGATGTTTTATCAAAATGATTGATTTCTTTCAAACATATAACTCTAAATATCATTGATTTTTTTTCTATTGCTTCTCTATTTTCTACACTGAATTTGCTGATTCTTTTTATATCTTTTCTTAGGCCTATAGATTTGACATGTGTCTTCATTTCTGACATCAGTCTTTCAAATTATGAATTTCCCTCTGAGCATTGATTTAGCAACATCCTATGTGCTTTTCTATGCTGTATTTCCATTTCTGCTTACATCAAAACGTGTTCTAATTCTATCCTTGATTTCTTCTTTGGTGTATGGAATCAGGCATTGAGATTTAAAATTTTTAAATGTTTAGAAACTCCTCACACTTTATTATTTCTTTTTCTAAATTGTCAGCTTAGTTTCCTTATGATTATAGAACACACTTTAGATTATCTCCATCATTTTCAACATAGTGAGATATCATCTATAATATAGCTTATGATCATTTGTAGAAAATATGCATTCTGAGTGTGTTAGTCTTCTTGTTCAAGGTTGAATAGCTGATATCCACATCTTAATCAAATGGTTTATTTGGATTATGGCTTCTGAGAATGCAGTACTTGATCAGCTTGCTCCAAACCAGAAACATCATGGTGGAAGGTGACAGGGAGAGAAAGATTCCTACTTTGTGTTAACCAAGGAGGAGAGTGCAGAAGAACAGCACTGAGAGGAAAGGGTGAGAAAACAGATATAGACTGTAATGACAGCTCTCCATGATAGGCCCTGATCCATCCAGAAGTGTGTTACTAACCCTCCTATGAGGCTCCCAAGTCAATCAAGTTGCAGGTTAAGCTTACCATCCCATTGCACCCCTTGTCAGTCTGACATAATACTTATTTTAAACTACATTTGGTCTCCAAATGACTTTAGAAGACTAAATAAAGTCTTCTGCCAGCTTTAGCAATACTGAGTCATGGCCCTTGAGTTATGTTAAAATGCTTAGTAACCAATTCTTTAAGTGGCTCTTCCACTACCAAGTGGATTTTGACTCAAATAAAAAGTTTATAGATTTGCACCTTTGAGCCTCCAGTGGGTGGGGTTTTCTGTCACACACTCAACATGTCTTCGTTCTTGCTCTGATTACAGTTATTTGGTGTCTTTTAATGGTTAATTTTTCAGCAACCACACCTGCTTTTCCCTAACTTTAGATGTGATTCTTTTCTTGACAAAAATTGAGAGTTGCAAATTTTAATGCTGTTATTTTTCTCCTGTGTTTCCCTCTACGTCTTATGAAAAGTAGTCAGTGGCACTCATGCCACAGTGTGAACAATGGGCTGCTTTGAAATTTCTTCTACCAGCTAAATTAGTCTATCACTTTAAATTCAAATATTCACGAAATCTCAGGAAATGTGTAAAATTTAAAGTTCTTTGCCAGACTGGAACTCCCAGAGTATCTATTCCACATTCAGTGAAGTCCTCATTCTCAACTGAACTCTATGAGCCTTGTATTTACTTTTCACATTTCTGTCATCATTTTGTTCTTATAAGATTTACTCTAATTTTGCATTAGGTCCTATTTACAGCATGCAAGGGCTTCATTTACACCTTCAAATGTTTTTAAACTCCTAAAAATCAGTTCCAAATACTTGTGAACTACATTGTCAAAGTCTAGCTATGGCCATGATTTCTCACTTCTCTGGTATAATTTTTTTTTTTTTCAGTCAGCTTTTCTGTAGCTCGGGCCAATTACCTGATCACTACAATGTTAAGGAAGAAATGATTGATTTGCCTCAGAGGCTCAAATGATTCAGCTCATAGTTAGGTGGTTCAATAGAAAAAACATCATTGAGGAAGGGCATGATGGAGCAAAGTTGGTCATTTCAGTCTGGTTAGGAAGCAGTGCTTTGGGAGAGATTACCAGAGAGGAAGGGTAAGAGACCAGAAAAGACCAAAATCACATCTTTGTGACCTAATCAAATAAACACAGAAGTTTGCTTTAGTAATCTACTGAGTAGTTCCCAAGCCAATAAAGTGTACAATTAATCCAAACTATCTCTATGAATTTCAAAATAGTGTGTATTTTGCTACTTTTGTGTGAGATGTTTCATACATATCTATAAGTCAAGTTATTGTTCTTCATCCTTTAGGCTTTATTTTAATTTGTTCTAGCAAGGGACAAAATTCTAAGACTATTTATGATAAAAATCCCACAGAAGTCTTAGAAGAGAACATCTTCAAATTGATAAAGGGTAATTATGAGAAACTACACCTAACAGAGTCACCAATCATAACAGACCCAATGTGTTTCAACAATCATAAGTGGCTAAGATACATATTTAGTGTTTCAATAGTTCACTAAACATTGTAAACCATTCAAGAAAAAGACATCCAACTGGTAGAAAATGAACAATAAAATGTCAAATATAAATGCATTAATGTCATTAAATCTGACTGTATATCAGATTTGAAAGAAATTGATAAATGAAGAATGTTACATTTTGCATCATATATTTGGGATTTGGGTTGTTTTTCTAATGTTAATATGACCATAACATTTATGATTATTATTTACAAAGATTGCATACTTATTTTTATCCTTTTATTGTCAAACAATATCAGCATTCAAAGCATATCTCTTGTAGACAGTGCATTTATTGGACCTTGCTTTTGTATCTACTTTTGCAATCTCTGTTTTTTGTTCTGAATATTTATTACATTCACATTTAATGACATTGATATATTTATATTCAGTTGGTTTTTATTGCTTTTGTGTTAAATATTTTTCTGTATATTCTTTTAGCCTTTTTCTTTTTTCATTCCTTCTTTTGATGCTTTCTTTCTTCCTTTCTTTACTCCTTCCTTTTCTTTTTTCTGAGATTGGAACTCAGTATATGGTGCAGATAAGACTATCATCTGTTGATTGTATGAGTCACTTACTAATTAGTTCTAATTTGATATCTAATAATTGGTAAACTAAAATTAATAATCAGTGAATTATATAAAAGTTATTTTAGTTATTTCTTGGAAGTGAATTAGTGATTATAATGTGCGTATTTTATCAAGTTCTACTTCACAATAAAATTCCTTAAACCTAGCTAAATACAGCAGTTTTGTTCCTTCATATTTCTATTTGTTCCCTGCTATTTTATAAAAAACTGTCATGTGTATTTTTCCAATAATATTAATTTTTAAAATAAAATGTATTACTTCATATATTATATTTATTAATGTATTTTCCTCTGCCAGTGCTCTTATTTCTACTTCTGGGTTGGATTTGTGCTAACAAGTCCTTCTTGTGCTGATAACCATGGCTTCTCTCGTTTTTTTTTTTTTTTTTTAATTGAGAGATGTATTCTTTTCATATTCATTTCCGTGGGACAGCTTTGGTTAAAATTCTTGATTTACAATTATTTTTAAATAATGTAATAAGTCTGATAATGGTTACTTGAGATTAACCATCCTTTCAGCTCTTTGAATATATCTTGCAGTGCCTACCCTTTTCATTATTTCAGCTATTTAAATGGGAAGTGAGAAACCCACCTTATTGTGGTTTGTTGTACTTGAGTCACTTTTCCCGTTGCAGTCAAGATTCTCTTTGTATTTGACTTTCAAGATTTTGTGATGTGTCAGTGTGAGTCTCTGCGATACTATTTTGTGTTTACTGAACTACTTGGATTTAATTTTAAACTGCAATTTTTGAAGTTAGAAAAAGTTTTAAATGTTTTCATAGTTCTGTTTCTCTTGCTGTTGTCCTCATTCCTTCACGCACATGTTTACATGTGTGACATTGGCTACTGGGCCCTTGGGTTTCCTTCATATCCTTTAGTCATTATAGCTCTGTATTAAAGATTAGGTCATTTCTACTCATCCATCTTTCAATTAACTGATTTTTTTCTTATATGCTCATCTTAATGAGTGAAATTTTATTTTATTAGATTCTAGTATATTCATGTGGAGTTTGTCTGAGACTTATTAATTTAGATTTTATATTATATGAATTATTCATGTACATTCCTTTGTTTCCTTGCTTATATGTATAATAGAATCTATGAAGTTCCGATAGTTAACCTGTCAACCCTCTATGAGAAAATTTATATTGATTTATTTTTGTTTAATTAATATAGGTCATTTTCTGTTAATTTATATAATTAGTGTTAATGTCAATCTGTTCGGTGATGTTGCCTAAATATTTGATCAACATTTCTCTTAATGTTTCTGTACAGGTATTTTTATGAGAATAAAATTTAAATTAGTGGAATTCAGAAAAGCAAATTACCCTCTGTAATGTGTGTGGGCTTCTTAGTAGATTGACTGATCACCATGAGACAAGAAGATATTAATATATAGATTAGTTTGTGTTATGAAAATTCTTTCCTAAGTTGCCTGTGTACCAGCTTACCTCTTCAAATTTTGTTTACCAATTTTCTATGTGATATAAGCCAATTACTTAGAGATCTACATTTGTATATCCTGTTGGTTATTCTTTTATGAATGACACTGACTAGTACATTTTGCATAGCTCTTAATTTTTTAATTATTTGAAGAAAAGAATTTCATGTAACATTAGAAATCTGGAATGTAGTTTTTGTTTGACTGTTTTACTAATTTCACTAGATTTAATCTATGCCATATGTTTCCTCCACAGTGTGTGACCACCAATACCTTCACACAATTTTTAATTTTTATTTATTATTTAGTTTGAAACAGAGTCTCACTAAGTAGTTCAGGATGGATTGCCTTGAACTATGTAGCCCAAGCTGGCCTCCAATTCATAGCAATCATCCTGTCTCAGCCTCCCAAGTGAAGGGATTACAGGTGTATCTCACTATGCTCAGTATAATAAACCATTTGAAGCCCTCATTTTAAAATTTGATTTTCTTTTTTTGTGTGTGTGCGTCCTTTTCTGTTGGAGAGGGTAATGGGGATGGAACCATCAAGGGCTCTATGAAATGTATTTTAATATATTTCTGTAGTTTTTCATAAATAAATGCTTCTAAATTTTCTTGTAATCTGAAATGGTTACAATAATTTTGTTCATAATTATGTTTTCTTCGAGGTTTGCAGATTTCTTTACACTGTTGTGGATATAAGTCCCACTCCAAAAATCAGTTTCTTTCTAATCTGTTTGCTCTGTATCATTCTCCTTCAGTCATCTACTTGCTCTCTTCTGCTCTCACCACCCTACCGCACATGTCAGAGGGCTGGATTGAAGCTCCGGTCCTTTCAAAATCATTAACCCTGTCCTACATGAAGTGTAGAAATCAACTTTGTTACATTCACAGGGAATCTAAATTTTGAAGTGAAAATAAAATAGCCCACCCAAATCAGAAAACAAAATTTATCCACTGGTTGAAAGATAATAAAGCTTAAACATAAACCAACTATTTATGTTGTAAAGATCAAGCATGTAAGTATCATCCTGTGATTTGCAGCCTCTCTAGATTACTTCTCTCCCCTTACTTTCCTAACCATTCAGCCAATGTGTTCACTTAATGCCTATGTACATGTTCCTTTCCTCATCCTTGGTATGATTGTAGAGCCCTTTGAGCAGGTGCTATCGAGTTTGTGTCTCTCTCATGCCTTTCTAAATATTAGGCCCTGAGCAAACACAGGTATTATAATTTAAAACCAAGCATTCTCTGAATCCTTTCTACTTCCTAAAAGTTCTAAGCTCTGTTTTTAAAATCAGAAATATTCTCTGTGCTTCACTTTAAGAAAACTGAGAAATTCTGGTTCGCTCTTATCTTTTACTGAGTATTTCCCATCACTTTGCTAAGTTATCTTAGGCATCATGTATTTAAAAACTTATCTTTTAAATGCATGCTTTTATGAACCTAACAAAGTTCATATTATCTATGCCTCTGTTATCACAGTAGGCTGATAATGGTCACTTGAGATTGATCAGAACATGTGGTATTGTTTTAGATCCAAGAATAGAAAAAAAAATATGCAGTTCAACTTCATTTATTTCGCTGTACCCTCAAAGTAGCTATAAATCACAGAGTATAATACATGAAAAAGATAAAGACTCAATTGTGTGGTAATCATTCCTAGCTTTTCTTTGTATCTTTTGGGCTCATGCTTGGATTATAATTTTGGCAGCACACACGATTTTGATAGCTATTAAGATGAATAAGCCAAGAATGATATCACTGCCTTGTATATCTTAGGTACATCAGTATCCAGAAACAGTATATGTTGAATAATAATTCTGCTACTTGGAAGCTAATGTTCAAATATGTGCTTTATATAGTTGTCTAAATTCACTCTGCCCTATATTTTCCATTCACTATTAAACTTCCTCTATCCAGCTTTTTGTCCTCAAAAGACTAATAGAAATTTTGCTTTGAGACTTAATATGCATTACACTTCTAAATACTTTGGCCAATATTCTGTCCTGGTATTACTTTGGCTGCATAAGAATTTGGAACAATATCTCCTTGATACATTACTTCCAAGAGGTGGGTGTAGTTTATCTTCTGTTTGCTATTATAGACATGCTTTTTACATTTCTCTACCCCTCAGCTTGCTTCTTTGAGTCTGACCTGTAAGGATTATGTCAATAGATTACTATGTCTTCTTGCATCATGACAGTCCAAGGAAAACTCTCATAAGAGAAAGGAGAGCAGAGAGAAGAATGAAGTCAGTGTGAGCACTGTCCAGACTCCCTATGTTCCAAGTCATCTTCAGTCAGTTCCATGGCTTCTCTCGAGTAATGAACTCTATACCACGCTCTCTGTCAAGTTCCAATAAACACTGTACCTTCTGTGTCTCATCACTCTAGAGGTCTAGAGACTACTGATATAGAAGAGGAATAACTCCCAACCTGATGTTCAAGTTCGTGTTTCTTGAAATCAAAGAATAAATTCCAAGGAAAATGGAAGTTAAGACTGGGAAACAGGTTAGGGGAATGCAATCAAGAAGAGAGCACGTGCTCAAGGGTGAGCCACACACAATTGGGAGCTGGGGAGTGGGAGACAGGAGTGGCTGCTGAGACAAGGCAGGGTCCTGAGTGGGTTACTGTTGAAGTCATTTCTCCAACTATGTTTCACAGGCAAAATCATGGTGTGAGACTGTATGGGTCAAACCATAGCCAACCAATAAGATCACAAGTATAACCACTTAGCTTATACTGGTCCAAGAAAGAGGTGGATGATGCAGCCAGGGCACACTGATGACATCATTAATCTTGGTTGATAAGATAGTTTCTCTGCCATAAAAAAATGATAATTTTGAATCATTTCTACTTAAATGAACATACCTCGAGGATATCCTCATAAGTGAAATAAATAGGGCACAGATAGGTACATATCGCATCTTTTCTCTGGTATGAGAAAATAAAGATGTAAATGAGTCCTAGCATTGTATGTTATATACTGTGAAACAGAAAATGCTCAATGTAAAATAGGGTGAAGGGGGAAAATGTTGAGATTGTAACAAAAAAGTAAGGAAACAAATTTTATGTATATGGGGGGTGGTAGGGTGGGTAGGGCTAGGGGAAAAAATGAGAATTAAGATGTGTCTTATACTGGTACAAATCCCCATTATGGAGTGTAATCATGATGTGTATATTTAATGTACCAATAAAGATTAAAAAAAAAAGATAGTCAGCCACAGTCTTAGTCTTACTAGGTAAGAGAGGACTATCCACCCGTAGTGAAGTAACAGTCTGTTTCTATCGGAAATTTCAAAAGGGTGGCATTAGTTACAGTATATTCTCAAGCTTCTTTTTATCCCTTATGGACGTTTGTAAATCTGGCCATTATGACTTTAATCTGAAGGACTTGCCTTCTTTAAATGCAGATCCAGCCTCAGTTTTGGTGTGTTTTCATTTTTTCCCCTGATTTCTTTGAAAGCCCAGTCTCTTTCTGACAACATTCATTTTTATATTGCTGTGGTTCCTTCACATATCCACCTTGGTAGATTATGATTACTACTTGTCTTTCTCCCACTGGTATTGCTCATCACAGTCCTTTAATCAAAGGATTATTTTCATCTGTGACTTCCTATCTGCAACCAAAAATCTATCTGCAAAATGAGAGTCAGTAGGGCCCTTCTACGATATCAGTTACAATCACGTACTGCTGTGTTTCAATCTCCATGTCCCTCAAAATACAGAGTGAAGTTCTTGCCATTGTTTTAATACATCTTTCCGTGAACCCTAACCTCCAGGATGTTATCTTCCTCTAACTCACTTCATTCCAAAGTACTGACTGGCTTTCAGTTCTTCCTGTAAGACAGTATGATTTTCCTGTCCCAGGACTATTGGAATCCTCTGAAACATTCATGCTGTAGATACTGCATCTTTGCTCACATTTCACTTTATAGTAAGTTGCATTCTCCTTACCATTTAAAACTTACAGTCCACTCTCTCAGTTATCCTCAGTCCTCCTGCTCTGTGCTAGTACTTTATTTTTCATAGCTTTTTGGAGCTTCTAAACCACAGGGTCATCTTCTTTTGTACTCAAATCTTGTATTTATTGACTGTGATTCTCTTTCTCCTTGTTAGGAAACAAGTTCCACAAAGTGCACGATCTTGGTCTAAACAGTGCTTGATATGTACCATGGGTATAGAGCATACTTGCTGATGGAATGACCAACAAACTCTCCATTTAGGATGACTGAGACTTTTCAGTTTCCTAGTGACTCTTGTAGTTAGCCTCACATAACCCAGTTTCCTTTTGGGTTATTATTCTTCTCCACTACTCAGTAGCTTTATATATTTGGGGTGATGATTTAGTTTTTCATTAAAAACTCTGGAAAAATTGAATCCTCTCCCACTTCTACCAACATGCATTCTAATAGCAGACAAAATAGAAAATAATATCATGTGATTTGTACAATGCACATCTTTATATATTGTTTTGTCCAGCAAGCATATTCTCCATAATCATGCCATTCTATCTTTGAGACCTCTGAATGTCAAATAATGTCGAAGAAATGTTCAATTAAATTTATTTAGAAATATTTTTCTTAGCAGTGATTAATGAATCTTTGATTCATTTAACTATATTTAAATTACTCCCCTCAAAGAGAAGATCAAATCTTGCTAAATGTATATGAACTTGCAAATGCTTTTGACATAATATGCCCATCATATGCTTATCTAAGAACCTCAGTAACTCACAAATATGCTCTAAAACATTATTTGAAAAATTGCACATTTTTGAGATTTTTAAAATAGATTTTAGACATTTTATTCAAATTCTTATGGTTAAAACTCCCTGAAAGTAAGTTGTGTTCATGTTCTGGATCCATCACAAAGTTTCAGGACCACATACAGAGACAGAATAATACCTAAGAATTCTAGCCTTAAATGACTTGCATGTTCTTCAAAGTTCTAAAAGCGATTTTACATTTGTCTGCAGATGTGAAGTCACTTGTCCAATTGCATCTATTACCTAACAGTGCTAATGTATTCATTCCACATGGGATTTTGGAGGCTAGGGATTTCCTTATTTCATCTACTTTATTTAATTAATAACATATCTTTCTTTAATGATAAAATATTAATTAACATTATTATTGTATACAAAACTCGGATGGTCTCCAGGAAAAGGCATTCAGATATGCCAACTCTAAATTGTTGCCCTGCCCAAGGGATTTGATTTATCATTAGCTTTACTTTTAATGCAGAAAGAAAGAAAAGGGTAGAGAGATGTGGAAGCGCAGAGTTACAGCTGGGATATACTGACCCCCTCATTAGTCCCTGTGTCTCCTTCTGGTAATTAGATTTCTATTCTTTTCATGACTAATATTTTGTTCATTATTTGAACATCTCAGAATTGGTCACTTAGTTTTATTAATTCATTTCAATTCTCATTCTAATTACTTAAGAATATTACAGTGCCTTAATCTCCCATTTGAAAAAAATTAATGTTTGTATTAATTTTTAATATTTTAATATTCATTCTATGTGATAGTTCAGCAAAGACTATCACTGTGTTGTCTTAAAATAATACTTTAGAATATATTATTAAGAATCAGGTCATTTTTTTCCCAATCCTGCTTTTTGGGTAGCAGGTTGAAAATATCCTTACCACTGTGGCACAATCCCAAGTTACACTAATCACAGTTTCTCCTGGTCCCCACATGCCCCTTCCAAGCCAGATCCTGCGCCTCTTGCCAGATCCTGTTTCTGCGCTGTTCTCTTCTAAACCACCCACACCTCTCCTTCCAGATTTTAACAAATCGCACATGACGGAGCCACTTGGCTATCAGAAGGGTGCACAATAAGTGAAGTCATTTCCAATCAGTAAAAACTTCAAGGTCTTATCTTTTTAGTTTAACCTGCTTCAGGACATTGTGGTGGTTAAAAACACTGACTAAATCTTGGGCTTATATTCTGTCTCTTTCCCTAGTATGTGACTTTATTTCTAATGTCTAAGTGGTCTATTTTTTAAAATTATAAATAATAACATGTATTTTCAGGGATGTATAGATATCAAATATGAGAATGTTTATGGCAATGTAAGCAATCTTAGTACATAAAATATTTGCAATAGTACTTGGTGCATAGTTATTTATATTATTTTATGTCATTACTAGAATTCAGTTTTATTCTTACTATAGCTGCTATAACTCTATACATTTTAACCAATACTTATTCAATTTTATAATTTTGAAGAGAAGGGCATTTCATAAAAAATAATGTTACACTATATTCTCTTACTGGAAGATTGAAATCGACAATTTATAAGAAATTTCTCCTTTATATGTAAGCACACGATAAATATATTAAGAAAAAAAATGAAAGATGTAAAGAACAATCAATAATATTCTGCAGGCTCTTCAGTTTTTATACTCTTCACCTAAATTTATGATTTCTTTAGAATTTTTTTAAATTAATTGATTTTATTAGTACAATGTAAATATATAAAATGATCCCAATCATCAAAGAGGGTTTGTACATATACATGATACCACTTGATCCCTCTTTTTCTCCCTTTCTCCTTCCCTCCCCTACCCACCTCGTTTTCTCCCTTTATTACAGAAGTTTTATTCCCATTGTTTTCCTTCTGCTACTGATTTCCCCCTTACAGTTTACCTTTCTATTTGAGCAGGTTTTTCCTGTTTCACATTGTCTGTTATCTAGTTCAGTCTTTATATATCCTTTAAATTTCAGAGAGACTATGCCACATTGCCAAACATGTCCAACTTATTTCACTTGAGTAAAGTATGATGTTACAACCATTTATATGAATGCTTCAACTTGATCTTTCTTTATGACTGAGTAGTAGTCCATTGCATAGAAAAACCACATTTTAAAAATCTGTTTAACAGTTGATAAAAATTTTGGCTGTTTCTGAGATTTAACTATTACAAACTGTGCTGCTGTGTGGGAGTGCATATATCATGTTGATATGATGCATTTTATTCTTTTAGGAAGTTACCCAGCAAGTAAATAACTGTTTCAAATGGTACTTTTACTCCCAATATTTTGAGGAATCTCCACACTGATTTCCACAATAATTGCACTAGTTTTCACTTCCACCAGAACTGGAGAAATGTTCATTTCTCCCCACATCCCCTCCATCACTTATTATTGGATGATTTCTTGATAACAACTGTTCTTTCTGGAGTGAGATGGAATCTCAGTTTTGTTTTTTTTTAATTTACATCTCATAAATGATCAGTGATACTAAGATTTATCATATATTTGTTTGCTATTTCTACTTTTTTACCTGAGAAGTATTTATTCATTTCAACTATTCATTTTTGAGTTGGGTGTTTAAATTGAGGGGAGGGGGTGTAGGTTTTTTTTTTAAATTCTTTGTATATTCTAGATATTAATCTTTTATCTAAGAGGGTATTGCTTAAAAAACACTTCCCACTCTATAGATTGTCTCTTCACTCTGCTGGCGGTTTCTTTTGCAGTACAAAAATTTTATAATAAGATTGAATCAAATCTTTTGCTTCTTTGCAGTATTTTCTGTGCAGTTTGAGTAGAACATTTATTCTCATTTTGGAGAAAAAACATATCATTAAATCTAAAATTTTTTTGTAGTCTACAGTTATTACTGA
This sequence comes from Petromus typicus, assembly GCA_004026965.1. NCBI lineage: Eukaryota > Metazoa > Chordata > Mammalia > Rodentia > Petromuridae > Petromus > Petromus typicus. The sequence goes on along the minus strand of PVIR01004380.1, from coordinate 46,558 downwards.
GCGAAGTTTACAAACAACAACTAAAAAAAAAGTACCCATCATGGGATGTGACTATGAAAATATAGCAAATGCAAGTTTGGGGGTGTATTCTCCTGCACACCCTGTGAGAAGTGTGAACATATTCTTTTCCAGTTTCTTCATAATCGGGTCTCTTTCATTATTTAATATTATCTTAGAACTCTTGGTTGCAAGATTAACTGTCTTATCTCTCATTAAAGTGAAATACATAAAGAAATAAAACCAGGCCATATAAATTATGTAATAAAAATAGTGTTTATGGATTGAGATGTCAATAGTAATGTTAGAGCAATGGAATTAGAGAAATTTTAAGATCGAAGAGTCAACTTCTATTTATTTTGTGCCGGTAAAAGGCAGACTCTGTGCCAGTCAGCCCTGTGGTGGATGAAAGCGGGATCATTCACCTCGTCATGATCTCGGACAGTTTATGAAGTGATGGGAAGACAAAGATTAATTTGACACATCGACATCCACCCGGCAAGTGGAGACAAAGCCAACCTGTCAAGTATCTGCAGCTTAATTCTCAGGAAAAATAACAACTCTGAATCGTGGTGTCAGTTTCACCACAAAAATGCCAAAATGCAGAGCACCTCAGTGCTCAGATAAACCAAAGCCTACAGAGTGCATTCCTCGTGTTTTCATTTGAATGAAGTTGAGGATGAGGCAAAAATAACTGACAGTGGTAGTGACAAAGAAAAGTGGCCACTCTTATGGGGAGAAGGCAGCACAAAGGCCATCTTTGGGACATTGGGCTGTAGGGAACGGGAGAGGATGTAACTAGGGACTGAGAGAAGAAGCTGAGCATGAGCCTGATCCATGCTACTCTGGGCAGTGAAGACCAAACACCTGAGCTTGCCACACTTTCATTCAGTCTGACCAGAGTCAGTCATGAAAGGTCACTCAGAGGCCAGCATATAACAGGTGTCTCAGAGAACCAGTCGTTTTTGTACAACAGGAGTAACAAATGAAACAGGTCACCCAGAGGGGCAGCGGGTTCTTACATCCTAGAACAATGAGGAAATCTGTAGATGAAGATCCTAGGCTGTCTTCAGCTGGTGTAGTTCTTCCCTGGAGCATCACGGTCTGTGGGACCATTGGGGCCTTTGTTGCTACGGGAGGCAAACAGAGTTCTGTCTAGACATGCCCCAGCTGACCTGAAGGTGGGAAAAGTAAACCTGATCATAATCTTAATTGTGAAATTATTTTTCCCCAAAATTATATGATTGCTCCGAACACTGGGCAAATAATAGTCAGTTTCTTGTCATATGAGATTATTTGCAATGTGAAAATACCTATGAGTTTTGCAATTTCTGGCAAAGACGTTAAATTTTAATAAAAAAAATTCATGAGTTCCAAAAGCATTCCTCAACATATCACCAGATTTTCAGAAGGAAGCAGGGTAATAGTCTGTTGATTTTTCTCTCCTTTTCGTTCTTTTGCCTTTGCTCAGTACTAGCTCAAATGCAAGTGGTAGGGACTTTCTCAGGTTCTTTTCACTTTCCCTTAATATGCAGATGTCACTGGATCACAGAGTTATTGGATATTTTGAAAGCAGCAAAACGTAACTTGACCTGTAGCAATTCATACAACTTTAAATGCAGTATCAAATTTGTAAACATGTCCCTTGCCCAGCAGTCCAGCATTATGGAGTTTTACTGTATCTAATTATACTCTCTTTCTCTCTCGTTTTGATCTCTTCATTCTCCTTAGCTCTGCACCCTTGTGCACTACTTCCATCCTTTTAACTCTCTTGACTCCAGCTGTCATCACAGAGAGAAGTGCCATGTATACTGTGACTCTTGCTCTCACAGCATCCAATCTCAGTCACACACTGAGCAGTGCATGGGGCTCTTCTGATGCTGTCACATGGGATGCCAGAGGGGCCCCACACACTACCACAAGCCAGGAGTAAAGGGACATTTACATTGTCTGACATAACTCTCAACCAATAGAGAGCTGGCAGATGGTGCTCTGTCACTTTCAAGTGGAAAATTCTGAGAAGCAGTTTGTACGTTCCTCAGAAGTCTCTGAAGTGATTGAAGTGCTTTGCCACAGCAGTGCCTCGCTTGATGACACACCTTTGCTCCTCACCTGTTTTACTGGTACTGATTGCTCCCTGCTGCTCCCTGTGATTACTCCTGAATGAACTACCCTGCAGAAGACTTGAGGCTTTGCTTTTTGGAGGACCATAATGAGCAGCAGTTGGTAACCATACAGTAGACATACGAGGTACATACCAGGAATGGATAAAACAGGAACCTCACTGCAGGGAGCCACAAGATGATGGGGAAGTCTGGTTATGTTGTAGCGTCATAATGACTAAGTGTCTCTCCCTTGAAGAATAGAAAAAAGCTAAATGAAAGTGGAAGTGCTGGATATTCAGTTTCTCTAACACTTCAGTGGCAGTGGTCATAACTTTAAGGTTTCAAAATTTGGATGGCTGCTGTTTATATAGAAAAAAGCTGTAAGCAAAAATACTAATCTTGGGTTTGACAGTTGTTGAATCAAGATGCTTGAAGTCTTCATTCTGGTAGCAGCAGGGCAGATTTTACTTAAAATCAGGCACATGAGCTTGAATAGCAAAGGAGCGTGCCTGAAGGAGTCCTTATGCTCTCACAGGGCTCTTGTCAGCCTCTTCTCTAACCATTTCATTGCTCAGTGGATGATGAGAAGAGAGGCCAAAATGATAAAAAGTAAGCTATGTACATTTCTGGAACCAGGAACTCCTTTTTTCCCCAAGTCTGGCCTTGCTCCTGCATTTCTGAATACCCAGCCTGTCAATACAAGAGGCTGAAAATGCTTGCTGTACATAGTAGTATCATTGTAACCTGACTAAGCCACTATTTAAATGATTTATGGATTTCACCTAAACCTTTACTGGGGGGCAACAAGAATTTAGAAATTGATATTAGTTCCAAATTTGCTTTTACTTTTTCTGTCTCCAAATACTCTGACCTCAACCTTACCTAAGAATTCACAAATGGCTTTTCCAATTATTTCCCACAATACTGTCTCCAAATAAGAGATCAATTTTCAAGTAAAAGGAATGTGAGAGTGGAATCCTCTGGTTCTAGTATAAATATCTGTATTCCACAGAAGCAGGAGACCAAATAGAATGAAAATTGCTTATTTAAATATTTTCTGGGTGTTACCCTGGAAAAAGACCCTGAAGTGTCAGACTGCCAGATTAATGTGCTATCTCCTCAAAACCTAGAATATCTGGATTAAGAAATGATAGTTGGAAAAAAAGATTGGTTTCTTATCATTTTGGTGACTCATTCACAGGTTTTTTAACATTTATCCTTGAATGACATAAAATTGGAAGTCCCCATTTGCAGTGATAACTACTTCTAGCATGGGAGTAATATTTACTCAATGGTTTTCTTTGATTGATAATTATACCAAAAGGTATTAATTTTATGTATGTATGGTCTTTGAATATATGCATGGCTACCAGGCTCTCCCTGAATTTTTTATGTCATAATGCATTGTTTCATTTTCTAATTAATGTGAACATGTTATTATTGCCAGACAATGTGGAGGTCCTTATATCAGTGGACTAGTGAGCAAAGAAAGAAGCTCCTGATGGCTGTAAGAAGACAGGGGTCCTGCTATACCCTGAAGATCAGAAGGAACCCAAGTGGGAACTCAGGGTTTAAACTGTAGCATTATTTAACACTTTTGGGCTCAGTAGTAAAGGTGAATGGATAGGTTCAATAACGACCACTGGATAATGATAAAATTTGTACAAGCTCAGACCCTTCAGTGTTGGTATCTGCTTTAACCTGTAGGCAAATAGCCAGATTATCTGAGTTATGACGAGATCAATTTAAAATATTAAAGACAGGAAATGATGACTATTAGATTTTATAACCAAGTGCACCAAGAAAGGAAGATAATTGCATCTTTGTAGCACAAAAGCACTTCTTTTGAAGGCAAAAACTAGAAAAACTACAGTTAAAGATTGGAGCTAAAGAAAAATAAAAGTACTTACCTTTGCTGCAGCAAGGACTAAATTTCATTCAATGACTCTTGTTCGCTTATTCATGTAAGACAAGAGTTGGTCTTGTCTCTGACTCCAGTTATGACCATAGCAAATTAATTCTATGCAGGATTCTACTCACCTGGAATTGATAGCATCTGGTCTCCAGCATTCACTAAAAATCTTTCAGCCCTTCTTTGACTCAGCTCTGCAGGATTCTGGAGAAACTCTTCGGGGTTTGTGCAGGAACAGCCAGAAATGGAAGGATGTGACCGACCTCTGGGCAACCTTCTGCCAGAAGGAGATGGGACATGATCAACAGATATTTTCTTCTTTTTAGAATTCTTTTCCAGTCCTCAGGTGGAAATATCTTTGAGGCACAGAGGTATATTAGTTTTTCCTCCTTTCATGTTTCAATTTCTGTGATCCTTTGCTCTTCTTCTCTGTGACTACATTTCAATGAACTAGTCATACATAAGTCTTTACTCATATTCACTGAAATTATTAGGCCCTTGTACCTGGCATATCTTCATTCTACCTGTTTCTTCATCCTCTTCCTCTCAACCCTCCTCCTTTTTCCCTTAAACCCCTTTGCATTGTGAAAGTCAGTGGATTATGTCAATCAGAGTAAGAAACACCCAATTAAATTGGATCAGCATGGTTCTGGGTGTGGATGAGGAAATTTGCTGAGAACACCCTGATGTGAGTGGCACCAACTAATAGGATTATTACCTGAAGGGACTAAAAATGAACTTATGAAAGAAGTCTTACTTCTGTTTCTATGGAGGTGTACCAGTCTGCACTCTCATCTCAGACATCGTCTCCCGACTTCCAGAGCAGATTCTCCAGTCTTCTAGCACAGACCTTTCAGTCTCCTGATACAGACTCACATGGGATACTATAGTGAGCTGTCGGCCTTCAAATGGTTCCTTCAGATCTCCCCTGCACAGCTACCCCTTTTGCACCCTCCCACACCTGATTCTGTGGGAAGCCATCTTGTCAAGATATCAATTCTAAAAGTGTAAGCCAATTTTGTAAATTCTTAGATATTTGTATACCTTATATTGTATCTGTTTCTCTAATTAGCACTGACTGCTATGCATCTGCAAGAGATCCATCTCCTTTGCTAATTCTATATTTCCTTTATTTTCCTTTGGTTTGTACTTTTTGTCTTATTCAGAGGAAAGATCTGATATGATATTTTAGTTTGCATATCTGATTTATTTCACTGAACACTCTATTTTTTAGGTGTGTCCATTTTCCAATGAATGTTTCAAATTTGTTCTTGATTATGACTAAGTAGCCTTCCTGGATGTATATGTGCCACATTTTTCTTATCCAGTCACCTATTGATGAGCAGAAGGGTTATTTCTAGTATTTTTATATTATGAATTGTGCTACTACAAGCATTATCATGCATATAATGTTATAGGATGATGCTTCTCATGGTTTTATCTGAACGTCACACAATTAGTTTGTATAAAGGTTAGTTATTTTTTCTTTTAATTTAGGTCTCTGTGTGCCAAAAGAAGAAACATGAAATTTTTCTTGAGATCTATAGATGACTTTGTTTCTGATTGTCTATTTTTCTAATTATCCATGTGAGGTGACAGAGTAGGGAATCCTCAGAAAACTGGAGCTCAACCAGTGTTGACTGCACAGAGGAAGGAAGTGAGTGAGAGATCAGAGTGAGACACAATGAGAAATATAATTAATCTGGAGGTTGAAGAAAAATATTTTCAAGAAGAAGATATTTTCAGTTACAGAGTCTCTGATTAGATGCTGCTTATATAATTTTTAGTATGTAGTGACATTATTTATTATTTTTTCTCATGATCCATTCCACCTAAAACTTTGAAGCATGTATATGCATGAAACATTTGTTCTGACTTGCTTCAACCTCGGAAGTAATCATAATAGAATATACAGCAGTTTTTATTTGCAAGATGATTATGAAAGAGTGTTTTCATTTGAACTCTTCTTGATTTATTAACCTCATTTAAAATTTTAGAGTTTTAGATCCTTTGCAACTGATTAAAACAAAGCATTGCTGTTCTTCCAAGAATAGAGCTCCTCCCATTCCATGTAGAAATCAGCTTCTCCTGGTCAGGGCTGCTATCTGAGTTAGATACCTGTATAGTGAAGAATTATACGTTACCACCTATCATGGTAAGCACTGGATATAAACTTCAAAGAGGTTATCACAAGACTTTTCTGGAATTATCGCCGACGTGATTCTTTCTGTATTATCATTGCCCTCCATGTCTACTACTAGAGTGGCAGTACTTAAAAGAAGAATAATTTTTAAAAGATATTATTCTTTCCATGGGAAAAGCAAGAAAATACATTTATAGACTGTACTCATAAAAACTAAATGAAACTGAATTTTTGATAGCAGAATCTCTTTCTCGAGCGACCCTCTTCAGAGACCTTCAGAATAGAAGGACCATGTGGTGAGTTCCCATGAGCTCTCCTCTGGGAAGATACGATTGGATTCTAATAGTCATCCCTTGCTGTTCTACATGGTCTTTTCACTGATATCTATGACAAATGATATGACACTTGTATGTATATTAATATTCATAATATTGTTTGAAAATGAGAATTGTAGTGGGTTAATAATATTCTTTTGGGTTATGTTCTTGCTATCCAATAAAAGTGTCAGCAGCTTCTTTTGACTGAGAGTATTTGAATGAGATGATCTGAGACTGTTTTCATACTCATCGTTTTACTGAAGTGATGCCCAGGAGGATAGTTTACCTCCCATGTTCACTCCATTACACATTGCCATCCTGAAATACCAGTCTCATAAAATAGAGGTTGGCTTTAAGAATCTTTTCTTATCGCATAGAAGAAAAAAATATGACCAGTATTTATTTTTAGAAGCTGTATATCAGGGATGTTTAAATTCAACTCATTCAGTGTTAACCCACAACAATTTTTAGGAACTTAAACTACAGATCTATTCACTACTTAGTCAACACTTTGTGCTTTGGTTATGGAAGAAAAAGACTCACTTCATTCCAGTTTGGTAAATATTTCAGAATGTAATGCTCATATACACAGTTTGCTTCTTCAATTACTTTTCCTCCACACTGACAAACCATCTAACGCTCTTTCACGGCCTCTCCCAGAGTGCCTCATGATTCAGTCTTTGAGCTGTGACAAATCAAAAGGCACCTATGTGTTCTTTGGGTTTGTTATTTGCAAAAATGTCAAAAATTCAATTTACTTTTGATTTTGATATACGTTATCTTTACGACCGTTTATGCATCAATTAACTGGTAAAAGTTACCAAGGTATCTCTTCCCTGAATTTGTCATGAAGCCTGTGTGTGTGTGTGTGTGTGTGTATGTGTGTTGTAAGTAATATTCTTTCCTATTTTCACAGGAAACTTCTTGAGCTCTGCTTTTGGAAAATTTATTTTTAGGAAAACAAGTTCCAAACAGTGTGAGTGTTCTGTCTAACCTGATTCTAATGACACAGAGTCATGACAAGACCCTTCAGAGGGGATTTTGAAGATATACATTGTGTATATGAAAATGTCCTTTTCCTAATTTTAAATACATTTCATTCATATTTACATAGGTAGAATGCCATATTTGAAGGCATTGGTTTTCATTTTACAAATGAGAAAATGAAGCAGAGTTGAATATCTTGTCAAAAAACAGCCTTTTATTAAAATATTCACTATAGAAATAGAGCAAAATAAAATATAAATAATGAGAAATTGGCACATAGGTATTTTCCACAGGGAAGGGGACCAAGAGACGGAGAGAGAGAGATGGTTAAGGAAGGACTTGAAAAAATTAAGATGTATTATATACATGTACTACCTGCTGATGATAAATGCCATCACTAAATATGCAGGGATAGAAAAAATTGAAGAAGAAAACTTTCAAGAGAAGCACTGAGCTCCTTTTAGTCTGTCTAGGTATTACACTACCCTTGTGACTTTACACGGATTGTGTATGTGGAGTATCATTCCATCTTGCCCTCCTTCATAAAGCAGTTAAATTCCACAGTGCTTTTCATAAAGAACTCTAATTTCCCTTGAAACAAAGGCTGTTCTTTCTGCCCAGAATGTCTTCAGAACACTCGCTCAGATATTTCACCTTTAGTCTAATTAGTAAGAATAAGGTGGTTCCTAATGATGAGAAAGATGTGGCTCTGCTCCTGCTCTACTGAAAGGAATAGATATCCCTTTGCTTTTATCCAAGCACATTAGCCTGAAACCTTTAGCAGAGAAGAATGGTATGGTTATTTGGCTTTCCTCCCTCAGATTCATCAGTGGGGTATAAATCATTGTTGGATACTTCTTGCTTTCTTTCCATTCTTTAACTTTGGGAGCCAACTTTTCACTTAATCTATTATTCCTGGGCCCTAGACACAAAATTAACCTCAGTGATGGAATTTAGTCAAAAATGCACTCTGAAAATATTGTTACATTAGAAACATCTTAATTGTGTTCAGCAACATTGCTTAATTTAATCTGAAAGGTTACTGTATCTTCCATATCAATCAATAACCATTTAATTTCTGGATGAAGGTTGAAATAATTTTCTCTGACTTACTAACTTGGCATAAGTCTGTGCTTGTTGCTGTTAGTTCACGTTGTACAGCCTCTGCTTGAATTCTTCTGCAAGAAGGTGGCATCTTTTAAGAAATAGGTCATTTTTTAAATTGGCAAGTTGTAAGACAAACTCAACAACAGTTTGAGTAGGAGCAGACCATTTTATTTTATTTTTTCCACAACTTTTGATTGAGCCCACAGCCTTCACAGTAAGCTAAATACTTGCTCTCAACTCCATTTGTTTGTTTGTTTTTCTGAGATAAGGTCTCAGTAAATTTTACAAGCTGGGCTCAGACTTGATGATACCTGTCCCAGTCTCCTAGAGTACTGGGATTGTAGGCGTGTGTGCCACCATCCTTAGCTTATTCGACCTTTTTTATGGGATTTAGTGCTTAGAATGAACAGATTTAGAGTTTAGGGGAAATGCTGTGGGATTAATCATCTCTCACCATGATTGAAAAAGCAATATATTGAGTGCTTTTCAGATATGTTAGAATTCAATATCTAGATGAATCTATAAAGTATTTTGATTCAGAATATGAGCTTTCCAAATGAAGAATAAATTTTTACATTATGTGATGTATCTGTCCATAGACACTATTAATGGCAGCTATGATGATAATAAATTACAGTGATAACGTGGAAAAACTTATATTCAGCCTTGATAAATTTTTCAGTCATTAACTGTTTGTTGTAGTATTCTTCTACGGTATGGAAGTAATACAAGTAGAAAATAATGTTTATAACTTTAAGATATAAAAGCCTGAAAGTTCTGTAGTCATGAAATTTCTTTCTACCACTAATATTTGGGGAATATCTGGAACAAGAATCTATAATATCATGTAAAATATGCTTCAATTAAGATCTTTTAAATAAAAAATGAATGAAAGTTATTGCATTTGAAAGCAAGAGAGAAGGACCTTAGAAATCTCCTAGTTGTACTCTAAATTAGACTAAGTGACACGCCAAAGGTCACATAGTTAATCAATGGCAATTTTGGCACTGGAAGCCTGCTACGTCAGAACTCTTTCCTCTAAATCTTATATATTTATTAAAATATTTAGGACATTTATTTTAAGAAACTTTGGCTAAGAGTCTGAGCAAAGGCATGCCAAAAGATCCATTATACTTAAGCTTTTAAATAATGCTCTCCTCTGGCCTCTTACTTGCTAGCTTGTCATTTCCCTGCATGCGAGTATCCCTGTAAAATCTCACACAAATGGTAATGACCACTCCCGTGGCTTTGACTGGACTTCTTGACTTGTTCACCCTCCTCCCAATCCATTCTTCTGCACTCAATGGTGACTTAAAAATTTTCAAGCACATATTCATTCCCCCAGTCACTAGCCACCAAGCTAAGATAATTCCTCTTCCGAAGGGACTGCAGCTTCTGTGTTGCCTTTTATTCCAATCTTATCTTCTTAGATTAATGCAGATGCTTCCTCACTTGGGTCTTCTTTTCAAGAGGTCACATGCTTTAACACACCAAATATTCCCTGTACATTTCCTTAAGTCAAATATTTCTGAAAGTGAATGAGGGTGCACTATGCCTTCACTTAGGAAAATCTGCCTGACTAAATATTGTTTTTACATTCTGGATGCATCTCTCCAGAACAGAGTTCCCACTCACTGCTCCTTGGCAGATGTGGCCACTAACTTTTCATGAGTGTAACTTTTCATGAGCTCAGCTTTCCATATCATGTCCTCACCCTGAAACACTTGTTCTTTCCATGTATTGCTTCCAAAACTCCTTTTCCAGCTTGAAATTTCTAAAAAATTTGCATGCCTGAGTAACATGTCCTGAGGCCACTGGCAGTGATAACCCTCTCTTTCTGGCCTTTACTTCACTCTGTTCATTCATTTCTTAGGGGATATACTGAATTATTTATCACAATTCAATTTCCATATTATTCTTCACAAAGCTTCCTATGGCATAGTGGATAAAAGTTTGCAACAGTGGTGAATGGATCTTGATTTGATCCCCGCTAACCTGCCACCAGTGATGTCACCTTGACAAGAGCTTGCCAACTCTGGTTTGCTATTCTGTAAAAGTTAATAATAATATCTGATGGAGAGACGTGTGGTGAAGTATACAAGGTACCTCACCCTGGACCAGCACCATTTGTTACTCAAGAAATGGGGCATGCTTCTTCACCTCTGCATTCTCAGTCCTTCACGAAGCAGTGGGAACATTTGCTCAAATAAAAATAGTATATGTACTGATACCTTCACAAACCTAGCTTTGTAGAAATACATCTTTACTTTTTATACTAATTTAATTTCTAAACTTCAATTTCTGTTGACAGAGAGTGCTCACTATCTATAATATTCTCTATGATAATTCTGTTTCCATACAAGAAAGACCACGTAGGAAACTCAGCGGATTCAGCAGTGTGTCTCTGATATGCAATGCTTCCTCCAGGACAGAGGTGGATCAATATACTTGCCAGGAATCTGTGTTTCTGGGTGTGACTCTGTGTCTATAGCTTAGAGAAGCACTGTCACTAGGACTTACCCACCAGTTTTCACTATTGCTGTGTCCTACACCAGGGACAGTGGCTGATAGAAAGACCTGAGTAAATCTGAGAGACTTTCAGATAACAAGAAAACAACAAAACAAAACAAAACAAAACAAAAACAAACAAACAAACAAAAAAACCATAGATTGATTTTGCAGACTACTTCCTGTGAAAATTTGCAAAATTTTGTGACTTTCATTTTCTTTTTATCATTCCTGGAACATTATTATTTTTTTTTAAAGAGTCTGAATTCAAGGTTTCTGCCAGTTGGGTCCTGTTTAGGATTATAAGGAAAGGATGTAATTCAGACATTTCCTGTTGGTGTGGAGATGGTTTTTGGCTCCCTTTTGTTACTTCACATGATTTCACTTTTATTCCTATCTTTCTTTATCTATTTTGTATCTTAATTTGTTATTTTCATAAAAGCAACAGTCACACAAAGTCCTTCATGAATTCGTTTAATTTGTTTGTCTTGTTGAAGACCATATCTACCAATCAGGACTCATTCACAGTTCCTGCAAATGAAGACACCACTAACGTGTCTTCTTTGGTAGAGACCCTTCAACTCACACCATCCGATTATCCTAACTGTACATCTGGGGTACCCATTTCTGACTCTCTGGCACTGCACGTTTTTCTGAAGGTGTTCAATGGAATACTTCAGATATCTGAGACTTCTGTAAGGCACATCCTTACATATGCTTGTCTCTGGAATGATGGAAAAATTGGAGATTAACTACAAAGTATGCAATCAATCGAAGGTGAGAAAAATATGAAAGTCTCATGATAGTCTGGTTCTGTGTGCTCTAGGCTTTCCCAAGAATACTAAAAATATGATACTACTGAATACTACACTAATACTAGTGTCTCTTTTTGTCCTTACCCTTGGGCTGGACCCTTCTCACTGACCCACTCTCCTCTAACCACGTCCTATCCTGCAAATCCTTGTTTTCTATTTTGCTCACCAAACACATTAATTTTTGAGCAGAAAAATGAATGCTGTATCTCATCATATCTTCTCCATGCATAGTTGAAGCAGAGCTATTTAAACCTAATTATTGACAAAGAAAATCGAGTCACCTGTGAAAACGCACCCTGTGTTCCTTTTCATCCTTATAGACTCAGGGGATGACTCCACAGTCTGTGATTTTATACACCACCTGATATAATTAATATAAACCCTTAATACAACTGACTGTGTTTTGAGAAACATTTAGGTTTAGTTGAAGACATGTACTCTGAATTGCACTTATCTCTTAATATATGGTACTAATCAAAATAAAATAAAAATATAAATGTTTTCTTTTATAGGTGCTTGTGGTATGATATGATTTACTGCTTAAATAGTGAGGGAAAATGGAAGGAAATTATTTTCTAAACTTCCTAGTTTATTAGTAAATATTATCATGCCAAATTCATAGCAATGTGTACATGTAACATGTATGTCTATGTGTGTTCATGTGTTTTTAAGAAAGTTACAAATTATGATTTGAGAGTAAATGAGGGGTTGATGTAGCTTTTTATAACTCATTTGGAATCTTGACTGTATTGTTTTTCATTTAGGCCAAATGACAGTTAAGTTTATCTTAGTTTGAGTTCCCTTCCATTTATGGTAAAATTCTTTCAGAATATAACTATATCTTATTTTATCCTTTGATCTGGAAAATGATAGAGGTATTGTCATTGTTTCTTGGATATATAAATGGTTTGTGTCATATTTTTAATATAAAGCAATAGAAGGATGAGTTTTACTCCCCTCAAAATTTTTCTTCAATGAGTTGAAGAAATAAGCATTGCCTTTATCTGGAATGGTATTTTTTTGTCTTCTACTCAGAAATTGCATGTGCCAATCATTGAAGATATGCTAACTTCTTGGCTGCAGTAGCAAATACTATATTACTCTTTATCTGAATTCCAGTAGATATTCTTGCATTGTAATTTAACATGTGGAAATATTATTTTATTAATTTAGGTTGAAATCTATGGACACATATGTTTCCCTTTATGAATACTTCAGCTTCTTTATGGTAAAGAGCATGCAGTATGTCCATGTACCATACTACCTGCAGAAGACCTTTCACCTAGTAGATACTGAGTATGTAGTTTTACTTGCAAATAATACTGATGACAGTAAAGTGAAATGAGTATATGTGATTGTAAAGACAGCCCTACTAGGCAAGAGGTAATGAATCTTTTTCAGATTCTCACTTTAGGGCTGTTTTTATTACACTATGGTAAATATGGTCTTTGTTTTGTGCTAGAAAATTTAGATGTACAGTTTGTTGAAGTTAACGTGATTACTTTCTTGTAGGATTGAGATATCTTTGCAAAGGTCACCAAGATAAATTGTGTAATTCAACTTGATGGTTCTTAGAAGATCAATGCCTGCCTTTGAAGCCAGGCATTTCTCTGCCAGAAGTGGAGAAATTAACTGTGTCTTATGATTCCTGTTGATTCTATGTTCTTCTGAATTGAAGTCCTCTGTGTTTTTAAAGATTTTAACTGTACCTTTCTTTAGGCTGTTGACAAGTAATATATAACTCAAAAGGTTAAATCAGCACTGGTATTTCAGATGGAGAGAGTCAGGGAAAGCCAAATGGAGGCATCATCATCCAAAAGAGCTTAGCATCTCTTTCATGGCTTGTAGAATGAGCAGGAATGAAACCACATACTTTCACCTTATGTAGTGCTTAGGCACTGAGTTTTTAAACCACTGAGGCAAATTTGAGACTTTTAAAATTGAAGCAGTGAGTGTTTGTGGACCTCTGAGAACGTGGAATTATCTTGATTGTTTGTCTCAGTCAACTTCAAATCTAAATTGTGCATTTCCTGATCTTGAAGGTAGCTTTATGTCAAATTCTCCCCCTGCTAAGTATATTCCTGAGAGAATTGAAAACAGCATGTTGCTGTGATACATGCACACACATGTTTATAGTGACATAGTTTCCTAAGGGCTACATAATAGAAGTGACCTATGTGTCTATCAGCAGATAAATTTAAGAAGTGTGAAATTTATAGACAGTGGAGTACTACTCTGCCATAAAGTACAATAGGTCTGAGTCATTCAGAGAAAAATGGATGCACCTTGAGCCCACAATGTTAAGTAAAATAAATCACACACAGGAGTTTAAACATCACATGGTTCCTATTCTATGAAAAACTCAAAATAGAAATAAAAAGCAAACTAAATGATAAATAAACAGGGAAATTGAATTTTTTTTTTTCAAATGGAAAGGAGAGAAGAGATGGAAGCATGAAGGAGACAGGGGAAGGAGAGTAGATGAGAACAAAAAAGAATTGAGGTGCTTTATGTACACGTGTCACGGAAAGTAATCACCATATAATGCAACATGTATCAATACAAAATAAAAACTGGAAACACTTTCTCAAAACCCCTTTCTAAACAATTTTACTCATTTATTGTTCATATACAGATTATAATGATCAGCATTCAGAAAAATAATTAACTAAACACATTTCTTTCAACGTAGTAACTTGAGGAGTTTGGAAAAGCAAAGCATGTCAAGCCCCATGGACAAATAAAGAACAAAGGGCTGAAAGAACTGAAGGACATATGGTCTATTTCAGTCCATCTTGTGCAGCAATGCATTACCAGAGGCAGTCGGTACAAAAGATCAGACCAGCAGAAGTGCTACGTGATATTCACTTGCCATCTTCACCAAAATAATAATTGCCTGAAAATATTTTTATTGTGAATATCACAGATAATTTGAATAATATGATTTTGACCCACAATCTAGGCAAAGCTTTATCCTAGAAGATAATAGAGATGAGATGAATTAGAGAATTATAGTTAAATAAAGAAAAAGAAGCCAAACCTTTTAAATACTAGTAGATAAAATAAGCAGTTCAGTAGAGATGAATGCAGAATAATGATGCTTTTGATTTTTTTTAATCATAGAAGGCCATGTTCTTCATAAATTATCACCCATAAAAAAGGAATTTCAATCAAAAGACAAGTCTGTTTGTACCATCAATGAGTGATCAGGAATAGAAAGACAAAAACCAAATAGATATGCATACAGTGAGAAATGCTTGATGACTTTTTCACTGACTCTTGCCATTTTAAAAGTATGGAAGAATAAAAGATTACCCAGGGAAAAAATTCAAAAACTGCCAAAAGTAACATAATTTCTTTTTGTTTTGAAGAGATGAAATTTCAGTTTTTATGGATAATAAAATAATAATTGGAGTAACATCTATGGAAGTTAATTTCAAGCACAGATGTTTTCAGTACTTTGTTTTTATCATATAGGGCATCTAAACTGTGTTTGAACTGATACATAATATGGACTGACACCATTTCTTATGTTAAAGGTCTACCTAGATGTATGCACAAATGTGCTCCTGAATGCTTTGTTACTAATTATCTCATAAAGATGTTTCTGTTTAATTTTCTTCTTTTGACAAAACTGTAAATTGAATTTAAGCTTCTGACAGATATATTTTTCTAAAATTTGATGTATAACTCATTGTAGATTTTTGTAAAGAAAATACATAAACTGAATTTGAACTTCTGCTATACATTTTGTTGTAAAATAAAATGTTTACTGAAGTTATCTA
The DNA here is from genome assembly GCA_004026965.1 of Petromus typicus. Taxonomy (NCBI): domain Eukaryota; kingdom Metazoa; phylum Chordata; class Mammalia; order Rodentia; family Petromuridae; genus Petromus; species Petromus typicus. Next base: position 30,882 of record PVIR01004380.1, on the reverse strand, counting down.
GTTAAGTGTTGTAATAACCATGGCTATGGCTTGTGTCTGCATGTCCCCCAAAGTCTTGTGTAATCATAGGAAGGGCCTCTTCAGAGGTGGGTGGATGCAGAGTGAGTGATGCTGAGGTTGATTCATGGTGCAATGGTAGGACATGATGATTGAGGATGCAAGTGTCTCCCGCCTTGCATAGGCTGGATAAGACATAAGGGATAGAAAGAGCTGTGGTCATCCCTTGTTGCTTTACTAACTTCTGCCTGCCACGAATTGCTTCTCCTTTACAGGTCCATCTGCCATGCCATCCTGCCTTGGAGTCAGCTGATTATGGACTGAAACCCCTACCGACTGTGAGCTAAATAAAACTTTTCTCTTCTAACTTTGAGTGTTTGTTGGTTTTTGTCTATGTGAGGCTTTCTGGCCAGAGAGGGTGAGGCACAGAGTCAATCACAGACCCTTCCCACAGACCCTTCCAATTTATTCAAGCTTAAGTGTCACATATATAGCAAAAAGTCACAGGGCGGGGTGAAGGCTGGGAGGAAGGGAGGATCTATAGGTTTGATGTAGGATTTTGCCCAGTAAGAGAATTTTGTGGTCTATATGGCATGAGCTATGGGGGAGGTGAAGCCATGGGTGAGAGACAAGGTGGGTGGGGCTGTCAAGATGGCTGCTGACAAGGTTCGAAGCATGGGAGTGAGTGTGCTCAAGCCCTTAATGGTCTCCGAGTCTGCAGGGAGACAGTCTCAACCTTTAGCCTCAGAAGACTGACACACGTTTTACCTGCCCTAGCCAGACTTGAAGCTCTCCCTTAAATGTTAGGTATTTTGTCTCAACAACAAGAAAAGTAAGTAACACAGTTGCCAAAAATAAATCTGGGTTAAATTTGCCAGTGGTTTCTTTGGATACTGGTCCTAACATCTTAGGTGTTACATCTATAATTTAAGTAGCAACTTTAATGTGTTATTTCTTCTAGATTGATATTTATAAAAAGAGGTAATAATTCATTAAGTTATGCTTTTCTATAACATACAACTTAATATACCTTGATGGATCTTTGACAGGTAAGAATCTTAAACATTCATCTTAAAAATTAGCACTATTTGGAAAAAGACTTTTAAAAAATAAGAAAGCAAGATGTTTTAATTGAATAGAACATGGTTTAAGAATGAAGAACTCTAATTATTGCTTAAAAGGCCAGCTATATAACCAGCTGTAGGTATGTTCAAGGTCTCTCTGCAGCAGTGTGTTCTGACTTAAAATAAGGGACAAAACAGTTAAATTGCTATGAATATTTTTGTATTTCTGTGTCTTTGTTGTTTTATCTCCACTTGTTTCTACTTTTCAAATTTATTCAAGTCTTTCAACAAACATCAAGTGCTGCTATTTTTTGAATCTGATAGATATGAGGGAGAGAAGAATTCACATCATACAGTGGTTCCTCCTCTTGTTCTGAGCTACCACTAGAACCCCAAAACACTGCTTCCAGGGACACTGTGGGTTAGCTCCATTCTGAGCCTCCCACTGTGCTTGGTCAGAGACAGTGGTGTGGTCCTTCCCACAGCACAGTCTCTGTGGACATGAGTACATGCCATGGCAGTGTGAAGGCACATATCCCTTCCAAATATTACTGGCTTCTTGCCATCATATTTCCCTTTGAAGTCTCCCACAGTGAATCTACAGACTGACAACTCACAGCATTCCTTTCAATAGTCTACTTTAAAACTCTGTTACTAACATAATGTTTTCTTTTCCTTTTATATTTCCTATTCTTCCAGTTTCCAAATTGCCTTAAAGATTTCACATGCCATAATTCTATTGTTGAAAGGAACGTAAATGAACTCTACTTAACTGTAACAAAAGGAAATTTGCTGGAAAGAAATAGTGAGCTCAGAAGATGTACAGAGACCTAAAGACCTGGACTTGAGCATGGATGAGCACAAGGCAGTGCTAGAAAGAAGACAGGGCTACAATCATAACACAAAGCAGAGAGTTTGCCCAGAAAACTTCCTCACAGACAAGAGAGATCTGACATGTTCTGGCTCTTTTTCATGTTACTGTACACTCAGAATCCAGGCAGTGAACGTCCAGCAAAGGGTCCCAGATTCTATTAGAAAGAGCAGAGGTGGGAGTCTCTGGGCCAACATGAAAAGGGTAACTGTTTTATATATGTTCATTCTAGGATCTTTCTTTTTGTTGGAACAAGGCAGTTTGTGAAAACGGAAACTTGTTTCATATCTTCTTTTGGCAAACCGAATTAATTTCTCCATTTTGTGCCCCTTTGCTGAAAGGGTAACTTCTCATTGTTCACACTCCTGGCTTCTAGCTGACAGCCGTATTCTTTGACCCATGCAAGTGTTTATCCAAAGTAAACTTCTTTGTTTAAAATCTGTTCTTGTCAAAAGGCCAGATCATTGTCAAAAGCAACTTAAAATATCCAAAGCCTCAACTGAGTAACATTATTTTAAAAACATGAGTTATCTGAAAGAATAATGTGTTGATAACCAGTAATGTTATTGCTCCATAAACTAATGCCTAAGGCAGTGTCAAATTACAGCTTTCATAGTCCAACGGGGTATATGTACAAGGGCTAGTGGGACCAATGTATGACATTTCGGATGAGCTCATCTATTTTCCTGTGCCTAAAAATTTCACAAAATGATAGAGTTTTCCACCTGCTTGATGATCTCTCTAAGAAACAGTCTAGCATCTTTTTATGTATCAGTTTTCTGGCCATTTATTGAACTTCAATCGTATTTTTTTCTATTATTGCAAACAAGCTTCACTCGATTTAGTTTCTTTTTAATGCCCTTCTGAATTACTTATGGTACACTATTTTTCTTTTATCATCTAGTCTATTTTTGTACCATAGGTACATTTTCTTTTTTAATGAGCTATTCAAATTGTATCTGTACAGATCTAGTCATATAATAAACCCCTCTACAAGAGAAAGCTGACAGCCATAGTAATGTTTGCTGATTTCTGGACAGTCTTAAGATTGTGGTTTGCTAATCTTGACATGAATCTCATGAAAATGAGAAGTTGCATAAATTTCCTCCAGTACTGGACTCTGTGGGTATGTTACTCTATTGTGGATTTCCCAATTTTTGCTGCTTTTCTGACCCTCTACTCTCTCTTTTACTCATTTCCAAGGATAGAATACTCTTTTAGGGATCGAGAAAGAAAATTAGATGAAATTTAAGCTAGTCCACTTGGTTTAATGGCAGCTCTGCATAGAAAGTAGCAGATTTGGGAAGAGAAAAGATGAAAAGTAGAAATTATTGGATAAACTGAAACAGAGGAATCAGCTCTGGGTGTTGCTGATTCATACAACCTACTTGCACAAGGGATCGAGCTAGCTTTACAAAAGTGTAGTATCTTCTTGTGCAGGAGGATTTTATTCTTTGTGTTATTGTTCTTCAAATGACAGCCATCAAGCAAGTCCTTTAAAGGAAGTCTGCCCTCTCAAATGAGTCTTGCCAGTATCACACCAAAGAGCTAACAAATGCAACTGACCCCATTCGGTGCAACAATGATGTCACTGGATTGGTGACAGTTTTGTTTACTTAAATGGTACAGGAACACAAACATTATCTGTCACAGTAGTGGGTGCTTAATAAGCACAACATAAAACCAAATTACAAGGCTGTGCTGTTCCCTGGGCTGTTAGCTGGCTCTAATGTCTTTCCGTGGCTCTGACAGATGCTCTGATACCTATATAATCTCCAGAAGAGGAGCTTAATGAATGTCATATTCGTGCTACTCTGGAAACCATGAAATCTGTGAGATTCATTTCTATGATCCCTTAGAGTGAGAAATTAGCATTTCTCCAAAGACAATGATTTTCTAACATTTTAACTCATATCTCAGAGAGAAGCCTTAGGAGAACATAACACCCTTTTGTAGAAAGAAGGAGAAAAAAGTTCAGTTCAAATAGAAATATAAAGTGATTAAAAAACAAGCCATTGCATCAGCTTCCATTATATTCTAGCTTCAATAAATCACACAACTGTATTGTTGGATAAATAAGAAAAAAAAAAAACTGGCCATCTAGAGGCTCTGTCCTCTTCCCCTGTCACTGCTCGGTTTGTCAAACCAAGCAAGCACCTGTTGAAGAGGGAGCCCTGCTGGGAGTTTCCATGAAGTTCTCTGAGCCAAATGAAGTAGCATCGTGAGCCACAACTGCACTGGCAGAACATTATCATAATAGCCCGACCTCCTGAGCTTTTCCTGATTACCTGGATCTTACCTCCCAAAGGGAAAATGACTTTAAAGACTGAACCTCTCGCCTGCATTTTTCAAAGATTCAGCAACCTGAAGCTACAGACTGTCCCGGTTGTTTTCAACACGTACAGTAACGACAGAAAATGCAGCTGATTTCCCTGGAGAGAGGCACCTAGGGAGGCAGCACCCCACCGGCTGGGCTTTTCCCAGAGAGTGACACAGCAGTCTCTGTCATCTTAGATACCAGGAAGATGAAGGCTATGGCTTCCATTTGTTTTTGCCAATTGCTTTTAATTCACCACTTTAAAAGCAGAGTCTTAGCTTCCTCAGTCCATGTTGAAAGTCAAACAGATTTAAAAGTTTCAAAACAGTGCTAGCCCAAATCTGGTTGAAACTTTTAATTAGTCTGATGTTATTTTTAGATTCTCTCAAAGCTCCATAATTGAGCCCTTTGCAGTTGTACAAACAAATAGAAACCTTGTAAGATCTTGAAATTCATGATAGTTTACTAATGAAGTCAGCTTGGAAAACTCTTCATTGAATATTGTAATTTGATTGCCATCTTATTCTGATTGGACCCTGGCTTTGCATTTAAATGAGTATATATTATTTGAAATGCAAAGCAGCATGCTATCTAGGGTATTTTGCAGGAACAGACAAGATTAAAAACATCTAATGTTCCATTTTATAAAAACATTACAAAATGGAAGTGCAGAGCTGACTTTTAAAATTTATTAGTAACAGCTTACAATAATTAGACATTAATTAATCCTAAATTACAAGACATTTCTGTTAAAATGCACATTACTTTCTTCCCTTCAGCACTCAGCAGATTCATTAGTATTATTATTTTTGTTTGGAATATTAAGACACTCGCAATTCCTTCCTTAGTAAAGCAGCCATTGTTCAGAGATCGACTGTTACTCATGTGAGTTTAACACAATGCATCATCAATTACTGATGCCACAACAGCTGACCTTGAGTGTCCAATTATAAAAACACAAACACTGTAGCAGTAGCTAAGGCAGCTGCCTCTGTGAATTAGGGTCTGTGTCAGTTCGTTCCTGGCTTTGATTTTTGTCAGGCTTTGTGTTTTTAGATGGATTGGAAAGACTTTTGTGATTCTATAAGCCTTTATTATTATTTCTCAACTGTGGTTTTTGTGTCTTACATAGAAAATTGTTTTCAATTGCATCTCCCCAAAAAAAGAAAATGTCTGTTTGAGAGGAGCATAGAAGCAGCCATCTCTCTTTTTGATTGTTTGGATTTCTGAAGTTTCCATTACATCTATTCTCAGACACGTAGAGTAACTCACAATCTATTATGCTGGGTTTTTCTCTCCCTTCAGGATCCTGCTGACAAAAGATTGTCAAAATAGGACCTTAGATTTATAAGTGTACTGTTCAGGTCTTTGGAATAATTTTTAATCATTCAAGTATTGTGAAGACTGAGAGTTGCAATCTGAATATGAATATTTTCTGTGTAGTTTGGGTTATGAACAAAGACATTTCTTTACCTATTTTGTGTTTCTGATTTCAATTCCAGGAACATAGATTCTTAATGGTGTCCAGAGGTGGGATGATGGAGGACAATGTCCGTCACAGTGGCAGGATGAATGAACTGGCTTTGCACCTGGCCTTCTTAATACCTGTGATAAATCAACTTAAAAAGAGAAAAGAACTATTTTGTTTCACAGTTTTGGATGCTTCAGTCCAAGACCAATTGGTCTAGTGCTGTGTGCATGTAGCAAGACAGCATATCATGGCAAGGATTGTGTAACTGAGCAAGCTACTCATGTGATGGCATCCAGGAAGCAAATAGGACAAATAGAAGAGTGCAGGGTCTGACAATTCCCTGAAGATACACTGTAATGTTCCTTAAAGACACCTACTGGGCACCAAAAGTTTCCACCACTGTCCCATAGCACCCTGAACTAGGAACTAAATCTTTAAGAGAGGGTCCTAGCATAGATCCCCAAGTTGACTTAATTTAATAGTAGTCTAGATCTCACAGGTGGTTCTAAGAGTTTTATCAAAATGTTTCTTTATACTGTAACTGCAAACACATACTACTACCATATAACCCACTGGGTAAACTGGGCCAGAGATTAAAACTGAGATTAAACTGAGATTTTAAGATTTGAGGAAGTTGTAGTTAATCTTTTGTAACTCAGTTAGCATAGATGCATGAGAAGCTATTGTTTAAAGTTAGAAATAGTTGAAGTTTCTAAAAAAAATAAAGCTTAAGAAAAAACTCTTTTGGTTTTAAGAAAATCTGAAGGTTATCATGCAAAGTGATCTTATGAAATCTTTATTGCTATTTTTTTAAATTAGTACTTAGGTGTGCAACCTTTCTCCTCTGCTAGAGAAAATTGTATATGACCTCCAACATTTAGTTGCCATGAAAGAAAATGATGATTAAAGTCTGGATGTTTTCCCCAGGGGCCCACAGGTTAAAGACTTGGTCCCAAGTCTTTGATGCTAGTAGAAGAGGGTGGAATCTTGAAGAAATGAGTCCTAACTGGACTTCTTCAGGTCACATGGGGGAGTACCTTGGATGGGGAGAGACTGATCCCTTCTCTTCATTCTTTTCACACTCAGCAGTGACAGTATGGACATCCTCTCCCATGTGATCCTGTTGTGTGCCACCTCACCCCAGGCACAAAAGCAACTAGGTAGAAGATCGTGAGCTGAAATCTTCAAAACTGAGTCAAAATAAGTTTCCAAGTTGCTTATTTCAAGTATTTTGTCCAGTAATGGAAAACTAACACACTGACTGGAAGGAATATAGCTGAAGTTAAATACAACCATAGACAAGTCAGGAGAGCAGCTGATGATCTGGTTGTCTCTGAGCCATTACTTCCCTTCTCTAAGCTACATTGTGCTTGACCTAAGCTTGATTTAGATTTATCTCACCCATAAATAAAAATGACTTCTACTACACAAAATAAATTTCTCCATTTGCTCCTTTTAGGAGGAAGGGAGTAAACAGGAAGTTGGCCATGAGGAAAGGATTTCCTCTGAACTAAATGCCCATCTTGTGGCAAAGTCAAAAGACAAATATACCCAAGCAGCAACTCACCTGTCATTATATCAAATACTGACCTGCTTTGTTGATTTATAACTCATGCTCTATTCTGATTTTAATCTCTTAAAGTTTCTCAGAGTAAACTAATAGAACATTTTAGCCCTCAGAAGACAGGGAAAGTTTTAGTGGAGCACTAACCAAATTCAATGTGGCAAGGGAAATGTGTTTTTTGTCCTTGAAATATGTCAGGAGTTGGGCACATATTGCACAATAGATGCAAAACAAAGGGAAGAATCAAAACTGATGAGGAGTCTCCTAGATGAAGAATATGGGACAGGAAGGAGGAGAAAGGAGAAGTAAGAGAATCAAAATGTCACACTAACATGAAAGTTATAATCACAATGAATTTTGAAGGAGTTATAAAAAGGAAAAATGCAAGTTTTTAGAGGAATAAAATTTAGAGCAAGCTTGGATCACCAGTTGGGTCATCACTGTTAAACCTCACAGAAGTCGTTTCAGATATGAGAAGTGGGTGAAAGATTGTGAAAAATGGATGTAAGAGAAAAATAAAGAAAATAAAAGATAGTGAGACTGTTAATATTGATTGTGTACAATTTTATTGATTGAGAGTCAAAAAAGTAATTGCTGTAGAATCCTGGATATAGCTGGGTGGATCTAGAAAGTGTGACATAGGATTCAATATCTGCTTCCTTGTCCTTACTTGTTTAGTATTTTTTTTCCTAATTCTGACATCATGAATTAAAATCTTTGCTCCACCACACCCTTCCACCATGAAGTTGCTATCTCACAGAGCCAGTTTAACATGGATTAAGTCCAATGAAACCCTAAACCAAATTGAACTTTCCCTCTTAAATTGTGGGTGTTGTTGTGCTCTGACAGTGTGAAAGCTAATTAATCTAGACAATAAGCAGAGAGATAAAGGAGGATAATCAGAAGAAGGCTCTGGCTTGTACTTGTAGTTCAGGATCAAAAAATGACCAAGGGGATCAATTAGAAGACACGGATGAAGGAACAAAAAACATAACAGAGGGCTGGGTTCAGTGGTTCCAGCACCTGCCTACCAACCATAAGGTTCCAAGTTCAAGCCTCGGTAACTGCATACCACTATGGTGGCTGTGGCAGCTCATGCCTATAATCTCAGTACTCTGGGGGATGCAGAGGCAGGAGGTTTGCCTGGAGTTCAAGGCCAGACTGGGCTACAAAGTGAGTTCAGGGCTAGTTTAATCTATAAAGCCAGACCTTGTCTCAAAAAACTAAAAAAAAAAAAAAAAGAAAAAAAAATTCAAGGCAGAAAAATAAGATAAATAAGGAATACAGGAATTGAAATCAGATCACATAAACTTCATAGGCTAGTTATGTTAGCTAATAAAACTGAGGAATATGAAGCAGGGAAGAATTAAAGGTTTTAAAGCATTTTGAGGATATATGCTATGAAAGATATGTTTGTCTTGAAAGAATACTCTGTGTCTATAGAGTAGGAGTCACTTTGAATAGTTAGCATTTACAACAGATGTATATACTTCAAATGATTTTTATATTATTCCTTAGCATTTGGGAACTGGTAAAGGGAAATGGAAGAAAGTGAAATGTAAGATTCCCTAACATGGTTTCACATGGGGTTTGGGTTTGATAGTGAAGCAAGTGAAACAAGAGACAGCGTGATGTGCTGGAATTAGAGGAAGAGACTGAGGCACAGGAGATCATTGGTCATTTAGGTCACTCAGTTAGGTTTTTGAGTTTGTTTCTACAGTGCCAGCAACATGTTTGGGAATTGGAGGAACAGAGATGGATATGTGTTGTAGTCTTGGTAGTCAATTTAAAGTGATAGCTGGATCCAGAAACAGAGATTCAGTAGAAGTGATGAACATACTGGGCTTTCTGTTTAATTGTAATGTATGTATGGGGGCAGGTGTGGCAGGAAGGATGACTTTTGCTTTAAAAACTTGTTCTGCTTTATTATCATTGTTACCACAAAGGAATTGACCCTAAGTCATTTTTTACTTTCTTATTCCTTCAATTCTGAATTGAATGATGATCCAATGTCAATATCTGAATCCATCAATCTGGCCTGATATTGTATATGCTTCTAGTAGATTATGCTGGAAAAGCTATTTCTGACTTAAGCTTCATAAAGGAAATGAGGGAAACCAGAGAAGGCTTAAGGCTAAAGTGATTTGAGGTCTATATGCAAAACTCTTCCTCCATTCATCTCAGTAGGTGAGTAGATGTACTGTCACTTCTTTGTGACTCATTGGGGTCTAAGACCATTTTAGTGGCTCACAATACATACAACTGCATTTCAGTCTGTAGACAACATCATCTGGACTTACTGGATTGTGAAACAGTAGAACCAGTGATAGGGCCTTGGAAATCTGCTGCTTTTCACCTGTTTGCTGCACCATTTGAAGAACTCCATGCAATTTTTCCAAAGTCCAGGCCCATCAGCTTGGATGTAAACCAATCTTAAAGACAAGCTAGCACTGCAAACTCAACAGTTCACAAGGGTCAAGTAACCAGTAGACATTAGTGAAGCAGGCCAAGCATGAGGAGGCGAACTAACTGGATGTCGGCTGCTGCCTAGCATTGTGACCTGCTGCTGCCAGGGAGGGTAAGTGCTGTAGTGACCTGGACACTCTCTTGGGGCAGTTGTCACTCCACTTAGCATTAGCTTATTGTTGCCTTAAAGAATGGCAGATCTGCCAATTTTTTTCTAGGAGGTCCAGAAAACTCAATTTTTATTTACTAATTTTAAATAGTTAGGTTTCCATTGATAGTTTGTAATCTCTGCTTTAGAATTCATTGGATATTGAAAGGTTATAGCCTGAAACATTTGTGTACAATTCAAAGCAAGGGAGAGTTGTTTGTTCTAATGTTTTTTTCTAATGTCTTTTTTTAATGTTTCTCCTATTGGAGAAAATTTCTCAGTGTTTTTGGTATAGGCTTTTGAGATGCACAGATAAATTGCAGAAAGTTTCTGCTCCAAACACATAACAAAGACAGGTAATTTCTGTATTTATCAGCTATTTAAATTCAGCGCTCCTTTGGTATTGTTTTCTCCTGTTGCCTTGGTTTCTATTCTGAAAATTAGCAGCATTGAGTACCTTCCTGCTATTCATCATCAGGAAGGGATGAAAACATCTCTTCTGCAAGTGAAGAAAAGCCATGTGTAGTGTATACTGCAAAGGTCAGGCACTCATTTTCTTATCCCGAGTTAACTTATGACTTTTAAATTTGATTATTCTTAGTTTTCTTGTTCTGTCTCCTCATGAACTCGATAAACAAAATTGAGTGTTGAGGGGTCTTAGCTGATTGATTATTTTTGTCAATGCCCCGGACTCTCATGGCTTATAAACATAAGGATTTTGAGATCCCAAGTAGAGAAACATTCACATTAAGATTCACATCTTCTGGCTGGTAATTTTCCATAGTATTAGTAAGATGTTCAATTAAGCTGCTCAATATAGCTGGCCTAAGCCCTAGGTACATATCAGTTGGAAATAACAGAAAAACTGAATTCAAAACAGCTTATAAAAACAGAGTCTGAGTTGTTCTCCAGCCTGATGTTTCAGATGGAACTACTGAGCCCCATTTAAAATATGTCTGAGGCCAGATATTGTCATGTTCTAGCTCCAGGTGTTTCATGAATATAATCAGCATCAAGATCCTCATCAGACTAAGGTGTGACTCAATGGTAACATGCTCGCCTCATCTACCTGAGGACAGGGTACAATGCCTTGTATCACAAAGCCAATCATGAAACAACAAAACAGATCCATATCATAACAACAAAAAGTTAAATTGCTCTATATATGTTAAACACTGATTTAACCATACTTTCATGTAATGTGTACTATTAATCCATTTTCATACATGGGAAAACTAAAATGCTGATGGTTTGAACAACTGGCCTGAGTTTGATTTAGAGAATCAGAATATAAGCTCAGTTTGCTGACTGCAGATGGTCCACACTTTACTTCTGATGGAAATTGTTGTTCCTAGCTAGGGCTTGCGTATTAGTAATAATAAAAAAAAAAAATCCCAGGTAGGTTGTGATGTGCATTCGGGGTGAAAAACCAGTGTAGCTACACTGTGAATGATGAGTGAAATCAATGCTGAGGAAGCAGCTTTGAGGTCTTCTGCAAGGGTCACAGTGTTGCAAGTTAGTCCTAATCATAATGAGGAATAAACTATATTCACCAGTAGAAGAGAATTTCAGATGGGACTACTGAGCCCTGCTGAACACAAAGACTGGCCCTGCAGGGTCCTTGTGCCTGAAGAACTCAGATATTACAGTCACAGTATGGCTTCAGGGTGTCCATTACCTGGATATTATAATTCTTGCATGGTGACAGTCAGAGACTGATTATAATCAGGGGAGGGAAGAGATATTCCTGGGAGTGCAATGCTTCACTCCTGGATCCCCTGCCTCTGACTTTTGATACAGTAATCTCTGCAAGAGTACTTTCATAGATCTCAGTGACAACAATTAGGCTTGAAGAGCATGAGAAGACATTTTAATCAGAAGCTAATTAAGAACAATGGGGGCATATGTATCATTGATTGTATCTCAAGTACTCTGGCTGATCTGGAAGATTATTCCATTAATATATGGATGTAAACAGACACCAACATTTTCTCAGGATGAAGCAACTTCTTTTGGATGGTTCCACCTCCAAATCTGGCTTTTATTTAATGGTTGACAAATAAAAATGAGCAAGATGTACCTAACTAGGGAATGCATTGGATATAGTTTCAGGTTTTTTGGGTGATATACCATCAAGTAAAAGGAATAGGCAGAGAGAATAAAGAAACCAGAGTATTATTTAGACTCAATCTTAATTGTTTTTCCATTATGAATGAGATCAAAATATATATTTGGCCCTAAACACAAAGGGAAGTAATGCTATGAGTAGTTGCATTATTTGAGAGAATATCTTGAGCTCTTTCCCATTCCTTCTTTTAAAACAAACAAAAGAAAAAAACAAAGTATCAAAATATATTAGTTGGCTTAGTTTTCACAGTCAAGTAGAATTTGGTACAGTAATGATACAATGTATTTACAGACTGGAGGAAATTTTCCCATCTCTGTCATCCAATTTTCATAATGCAACCAACACAGCACATCCAGCTTAGCCAACACGATTGGATTCTGTTTTTCTCTAAGTTAGCTTGGGACGATTTTAGCCCATATTCTCTCAGGAATTCTGCTTGCTGATTAATAGCATTTGCTTTGTGGCCTCACTCCCCGTGGCATGCCTTGCAATGGCACTCTTCAGGGAATTTTGTTCTGAGTGTATCCCGCCAGTAACAGAGCAGAGAGATCTTCATTACTTTACAAGTGAACATCCCACATAGATTCTCTATCAGAATATCAGCCATGCCAATGTCGACTGCTGTAAACCATTTAAACACCTCTAAGCTTCAGTTCATTTTATTCATGAAATGAATATAGAGTAAAACAATCTCAGTATTTTCCAGTGTCAAATTAGTTTGAGTACTATCCATATCTCCTTCTGATTTGTCTGTTTCTCTTTTAAGACTGGTGTGGTCATTTGGTGCCCATGTTCTGATGCCTTTGTTTTGCTTAGATAATAACTCCTTTCATGCTTCTTCATAGTCAATCTATCCTTTAAAGTTCTTCAGTTTTAAGCTTTTTCATATTAAGTCATGATGTTTGAGTATGTGTATGTAGAGGGGTTATGTGGTGAGCTCCGTGTCAAAAACATGAAAATGAATGAGGCTGATTTTGCTTTGTCTTTCATGGAGCTCATGGACTGGCTGAGTGATGATAGCTAGCATGTTTGGGGGTGGTAGCATCTCTATTTTTCATGTGAGGAGACTGAAGTTCAGAGAAGCAAAGGAAGTATCCCAAAGCCACAGAACTAGCAAGTGGCAAATATGTAGTCTACCTCACAACAACCACTATTTTTTTCATAAGTGTCAGAGAGTGTAGCCAGCACAGCATGGAAAAAGACATGACAAAGTGCTGACACTTATTCTTATGACAGGACCACCATTGGTTTCTAATCTGTTTTCTTCTAAGTCTGGAAAAGTTCCATAATTGCTGGTAACGTAGTTTCCTAGGAATCTACTTCCAGTTGATAGGAAATGACACTTGAGATGAGATTTTTAGAATTTGTTGATGCCTTTCCCCAGAACATCAAGAATCGTTGATTGAATAACTCATTGAAAGACACGTATTTCACTTCCTTCTCGTGGAACTATTTCTAGCACAAGATACTTCTCTTTAGTTCCCACATGAACAGAGACACACATTTTCTTTAATTAACTTCACTTTATCTAATACTAGGGACTAGGCAGTGGATGGAAGGCAGAGCAAGGAAGGTGACGGAATGGATGAGTGACAAACACAGCCATGCTGCTCTCTCTGGGTCAGTAAGCAAGGCCCGAAGAAAGCCTTTTTTTTTTGTTTGAGCCAATACTGCAGCTTCTGCACTGGAGAATCATTATATTTTTTCCACTTCTCTGAGCACTGTACATGGGTAGAGAAATATATTTTAAGGATTTATTGAGGGAAGAGAAAGAAACCTTTGTCTTTGACTAGTAAAATGTCAAATAAGAAATGAAAACTGATACTTGTCATTAAATAACTCTAGAAAAGTTTACAGTAGTAAGGGGTGAGAAACCTTTCTTGTCACCATTTCTTCCTATGAGAGATACAAGAATATATTTTTGTTCCTGCTACTCTCGTGCTCCCCAGTGAATATTGAGCATCTATGTTGCTTTTATTTTTATATTTTTATCTTTGTACCCCGAGATGCAGATATATCTGTCAGAGATTACTTCAAGTAGTACTTGTCACACGAGTGGCCATACATTCTGTAACTTCAGGGATTTTGATTGTAGGCAGTGGTAGTCTGTTTCACACCTTTGGATTTTTAATGTTGCACATTCCTTAATATTATAAGGTCCTTCATTTTTCAATAAGAGATAAATGGTAAGATAAGATGATTTCTGAAAGGTGAACTGTTTTGTGAGGAAACAATTACAGAAACATGAAGTTGACATAAAATTCTTACTAGAGGTATGAATCCACCAAAGGAAAAGGTAATATTACACTATGACATGAGAGCCTTGGAAAGTAGAGGCTATTTGCTGAAGTGTTAGGGTGGAAACTGGATATTATAATAGTTAACATTTACTAAGCTCTTGCTCTTTGCTGGCATGAATTTGTCAGACAAATCCAAACTTTCTATTTCTAATATAATATGATAGCATGACATACTTTACAATTGTTCTTTTACAGTTGGCCCTAATTATTCTGTTTGTGTTTATTGGAATGCCTGGGGGATTAAACACAGATACTCTGGTACATGTGCACAATCCTGAAGAAATCAATGGATGGAATGAAAATGAAGTGAGATGCAAGCGGCTTTCTGTATTGAAATTATACTGTTCACCAGAGACCGTGTGCCATTCTGCTTCTTTGGAAAAACAAGCAGCTCTGAATGTTAAGAAAGCAGAAGTCCTGGTTTAGAAAGCTGTTCTCATCATCTAGTAGCTGCGAGCTATGTTACTGAACTCTGTGTTACAAGCAATTGTGAGTGCAATGCTGACACACCATAGTTTTCATCTGATGATCCCAATCTGCTTAGAGTATAATAGTTTCTCTCAACCTTTACCATCTTAAGTGCCACCAAGAGATTGAATCATCGCAGGGAGGCCAAATGGAATGCATGCAGTGGATTGTATAATGGGATGGTTGTTTTTGTTACATAATGTAGCAATCCTTCCAAATTAAAAAAAATGCTTGGTGTCATTTTAAGAAGGATGTTTATGCTGGAGCACCCATATGAGCTAAGGTCATTGCAGGAAAAGCAGAGTAGATAATTCTGCATAGAATATGTCTTGGGATATTTGTTCTGACCTTTTATCCTTTCTGCAAAGGGGTATGTACAACATTCAAGCATTTATTATGTCAACAAGAATGCACTAAATTTCTGTTATGGCCTTGGATTTGGATAAGATATTTAGATAAGACTTAGGTATGGTGTAGTATATAATCATGATAAGATGTGATGAGAGCTGTAATAGGAAACGCAGTCAACTCTAGATTCCCAGCATGAGATTTGAGACTTTATCTTCCATGTACAGCTAACTCTGTCTTCTTCCTTTTACTTCAATTGAATCTCATTTTACATTGGAATTCTAGATGTTCTACTGAAGTATCACAATTTTTCATACCACCATGCTTTCTACAAATATTAGTTCTATTGTAAATGCTAGCCCCCATATTCTGTATCTGGTAAATGCACCTGTCCTTTAAGATTTAGTTCAAACATCATCTCCTTTCAATACATTCCCCGATTTTTTCTCCTCTTCCTTTTTCTCCATCCTTCTTTTAACCTGCCTTGCTTTGATTTCTCTATAACAGGCCTTATAATGTATCAGACTATATCATGGAAATGGATTACACATACACATACATTTTGATTCTAACTTGTTTATTAACTCTTGAGAGTAAATCTCATCTATTTCTTCTTCTCTGGCATAAAGAATTGCATATTTTTCAGTAAATGTTTTCTGATTAACACAGTGAATTTGTAGAAAAATAAGTATCATTTGCATAGGAGCTATTGTGAAATTTACATATTTTACATAATTTAATTTGCAGAATCCTGAAAGATAAATATTACCATTACCATTTTACAAATGAGAAAATTAAAATTTTGATGGGTTAAATGGGTTGCTCAAAGCTACACAGCCTAGAAATGGTGAAGTTGTTTGATTTC
This sequence comes from Petromus typicus, assembly GCA_004026965.1. Lineage (NCBI taxonomy): Eukaryota > Metazoa > Chordata > Mammalia > Rodentia > Petromuridae > Petromus > Petromus typicus. Next base: position 14,875 of record PVIR01004380.1, on the reverse strand, counting down.
TATGGTCAGCTTCTATTTTGTTCTCTTGAAAAATAAGTGAGAATGGTTGTATAACTACACAAAGGACACCTCCACACAGCTTTGCTCAGTAATATGGGAAGCATGGGGAAGCATGTCAGATATGTAGAATTTTAGGCCTCATAGTGAATTAGGGAATTACAATTTGCTTTTTTGACATGATTTCAAGATTATTCCAATATACACAAAATCAAGAAGCACTAATTAATTTTACAGATTTTTCTACCTTTATTAATGTTCCTAGCTTTTTCAAACCTGCCTGGGCCACATGACTCATCTTAGATATTTTAAATACTACTGCATATTATTACACACAATTGATAATTAAAGAAAGGCCACACTTACCAGTTGGGATGGTCCCAGGATAACTGCAGACTTTTCCTCATTTTCCAGCATCCTCTACTTTTCTTATTTCCCCATGTCATATTAATTATCCTTTGATCAAAGAGGAGAGAGTAATGTAAACACAACTATCTAACTAACTATACTTCATGCACAAACTGAAATGTTTCCCAAGTGTTTCTTAGGAGGATTACTTGATTGTGAAGAGTAAGACCTTAATTAAGTAGCTGGGGAAAAGACAGCTTAAGAATACACATGGAATGATTTCATGTGAGTCAGTAGTGGGCTGTGGGAGAAGTCTAGGTAGAGGACCAGCAAGAGGATTGCGTGTCGGGGTCATAGCAGAAGTTAGGGGTTTTATTGTGGTGGTTCACCATTAATGGATCTCACCTACCTCATCCTTTCTGTCATCACCTCTGAAATAACTCCTGTGTCTTTTGTTGCCTTTTCTCAGTGGAAAATGTTTTTCTTCCCATTCAAGTTCTAAAGGTTATGCACAACTCCCTAATTTCACATACTCAAGTGGGCCAAATGAATTCTTGATCCCTGGATGGTATATTATTTCATGGAAAAGCTTCCTTGGTAAAATTCCTACCTCCAGTCCTATCTCCATGGCTGAAGGTATGTAATATTTTTTTTTAAATCACCTTTTCCAGTTCTGTGGAGAATTAAGAAGGTAAATTTTCTTTAAAAAGAGTTAGTCATAGGTAGTTCTGTAAAACTTTTCCAGGACAAAAACAGAATAAAACAAATTAACCTTTTCAAATGTAATGTTGAAGCTGTAGGTTTAAATATAACAAAGATGGAACCAGTTTTTTGTCCCTGATCTCTGAAATTGTGCATCCTGAACACTGCTTGAAGCATGGTTTTATTTTTATTGAATATTATGATATTTTCTTCTCATACACAAAGTTAAAAGATAATTGTATACTTTGGTAAACTGAAAGGAGTAAGATATGGGATCCTTGGTACTAAAAAAGCACAATAATTCCCCTGCCCAAAGCCCTTGCTCCAAAGCTTATCATACTTTGATCAGACTTGTCTATTTTAAAGTGAATAATGTAATTGTGTACTGTTCTACTGACTTGAAATCTATTTTCCTGCACAGCTAGAACTTAGTGAACTGTTTTAATTTTGCTCTTTCAGATTATGTAATTTCAGCAAATTATTTCATTGCCATACTTTTTCAGAGAAGGTGTTAAAAGTACTCTTAGAAAGACAGAAAAAGAACTAGTAGGAAAATGGGAGACTAGAGAAAACAACCTGGAAACGTCAAGTCCAACATTTGCCAGGACCCTTTAGATGTCTTCTACCTTAGAGGAGAACTGATCAGATAGTAACTAGACAGCAGGAGATTGTCCTTACTTTGGGTTTCTTCCATCCAGTAAATTAGGAACAATTACCAGAATGTTCTCTGCAGCACTGCAGAGGGAAACTAAGAACACTGGAGAGCCCGGGATTTAGTTGAGTAGTACCAGGCCTACTTTGCAAACACAAGGGCCTGAGTTTGATCCTCAGTATCACACACACACATAACACACACACACACACACACACACACACACACACACAGTATTACACTCAGCTCTTAATTTGTTTTTCTTCACATTGAAATAATTTTCATTCCTTAATTTTTCTCTATCTTCTGGTGGGCTTTTGTACCAAATGACACCTCAACAGTGAGGAGAAATTCATCTAATCAGTAGCTGATTGATTCTTTGTTCTTCCTTTCAAAGAAAACAAATATGGTATTTGTGCTCCTATAGCATCAATAACTGGTCTTTCTGTGGAAAAACTTACCCAGTATGTTTCCTAGTTTTCTAGGTTAAATATTAATGGCAATCCATTCTGGAAAATGGACCCAGACAGTAAAGTGCTTGGAAATATGACTGAATAGAATTAGATCCCATGGAGAAATTGGAACGAAATACCCTGGCATAAAGCAAATATATTTTTGGATTTTTTTCATTAAGTAAGTTAATTTAAATGAATGCTCTTTATGGATTTTTTGTTGTTGTTGTTTTATGTTACTCTGCCTATTACATGTCAGTCACTCTGTGTGGAAATAAGTAACACACAACAAAATTCCACTGAGTCACCAAACCAACAGTAGATTTTAGAGGTTCCAGTGAGAGGGATGGAGAATTTCTAGCTATCCCACCATGTTCTTAGGTATACAACATTATATTCTCAGTAAAAGCAGTGACACTGAAATTCCTCAACTCCCTCTCTCATTCAGATGGCTCTTCTAAACCTTTCCAAAACAGAAATTTTGGAAGAAGCATTGCACTTGTATCTGTTTAACAACAGTAGCCTTTTAGTCCCCAAAGCTCCTATTCAGTCCTTTCTCATACACGATTCTGGTGTTTTCCTGTACTTCTCAGGGAGAAAAACTCTGACAAATTCCTGTATTTCAGAGGCTCGATCAAAGTTCTCCCCACCCCTCACCTTGGTCATGTTTTATCTTTTCCCAAATACATATGAGCAAAGCAATCAGCAGCAGCTGGAAGAGTTTCCTGACTCAGAGTTGTTGTTATAATCGGGTCACTTGAACCTACTTTCAGCTCATTCCACATCAAAAACTGTCATGAGACTAGTGCTTTCTTTGGAGCAGGTACATTCAAATGCCACCAGGTTGTGAGCCTCGGGCTATGAAAGATGAACCAGTGTCACCAAGCACATCATGTTGCAGAGGAATCATAATAATGGTATAGACAGCAAAGGATTGCACCTCACTGCCTGTAGCATCAAATCCATAAGGCAAACACAAACAAGCTGTTGTCACCTAGGAGGATGAGAAGTTTGAGAGTAAAAACTCCTAAGCTGTTCATTATAAGCTTAAATGAGCCCATTCGACTTACATTAGGCCTAAGAGAAAAGAGAAAATAGTGCTACTGAGCTGTCAAGGATACAAGATTTCCTAATGCAAGAGAAAGATCACCCCAAATTCTCAAGCTGAATCCATCATATTATCTGTTTTATTTTCAATTTGGAAACTTCATAAAACCAACATGAGTGCAGCTTTTATGAGCTTGTTAAAAGAAATGATAGAAGAAATATCCAAACAGTGTCATTTTGATATTTGTCTTTCTTTTTCTAGCTCAGAGTACTGTTGAGACAAAATAGGATTTGGGAGAAACGTGTTTGTTTCTGATATACCGATGTTGATCAAAAAGAATCAAACAGGAAAGAAACCTATGGTAAAGTTTTTAAACTCTAGTTTATATTTTGATTTTATTATGCTTGATGCTAGTGAGAGATAGGACAGACATGAGGGGTTTTGAGTATAGATTTTTGAACTGAGTGATGAGCAAAGCTGACAATTCACATTCTTATCAAATTGCTTTGAGACTCACAAAACAGAAGTTTCCTTGAATTTTCTGACATCTTCACATTTCATCCTGCCCCAAACTTGTAGACTTTGACAAACATACAAGTTGAAAAATACAAGGAAGAAAATTTTCAGCTGCAACCCTGTAAAGAAACAACCCCCCCACCAAAAAAAGAAAAAGAAAAAGAAGAAGAAAGAAAAAAACCAAACCAACTAACCAGCCAACCAAACAATAGCAAAGGCAATCTCATTTAGTTGAACTTAAAGGGTCTGTTATCTCAAGGTAGTTGGCTCCACAAGGGTATCTGACCTGAAATCTGAGTATCATAAATAAGGAACTGAAGCAGAACATAAATTACAAGGCAGAGACAATTTTTCTCTGCTCATTCAGGTTAAAATGCAAATTCAAATCTGGAGAAAGTATTTGTGTTGCCTGGGAATTTGTCATACTTTTGTGTGTCCTATAATCTCAAGAAATATTCTAGAGGATTACTTTTAGTTCATTGAAAGCATTATATAGTAAAACAATATCTAGATAGTCGTGTGTGTTCTTGTGTGCCTCATGGCTGTTCTGTAGCCTTTCTTAATTTGCTTTGATAAGATGAAACCCCCATTCAAGGATGCACTTACTTCCTCACTGTGATCATGTGGGTGTCATTGCACTATCATGACTACCAGATTTATCTGAACATGTAAAAAGTATATATTTCATATGCTGTATTATGCAAAAGGAACATGGATAAGTAAGCTAGAGTTCATTATAAGATTTAATCAACAGTTGATGGCAGTAGTGTTTTCTTTTTCTAATTGTGTCAGCCACATGGATGCCACAAGATTCTGGAAGAGAGTTCCCAGAATAAGGTAGGAACATTTCTCATAAAAATCTATCCCCTTTCTGTGAAGCATTCCTCATCTTCCAGAAGCAATCTCAGAGAAGAGGAAAAAAAAAAAAACTGTTCATGAGTTGGAATCCCTGGACAATAGTAGGGTATGCAAATAACACAACGTTGCTTCTTGTGTTATACTGCCTGGTATGGAATTTAGCAGCAACCATATTCTTGACATTACAAGTAGACTTAACAGGTGTTGTCACTATTGAGGTCAGACTTCTGCCTACCTTTTGTGTAGTATAAAATGTAAAGTACTATTTGGCACACTACAGAAGAAGTATACGAGGAAAGCACCCTGGAGGAGCACTGGCTTTCCTTTTCATTTCTTCTGAATTAAATAGCATTCTGCAATCCCAAGTGTACACATTAGTCTACAAACTGGGAATAATTATGAAAGTGCTTCCTTCAGTCACCGGTGTGCACGGCTAGGCTGCTCGCAAGAGGCGGGGCTGGGCTGCAGCACAGAGTGCTGAGAACATTTTGTCCTGCTCTGAGCTTTGCTTGCCTCAAAGACTGGATGTCAGACGATGGGTACCGTGGTTCTTCAGGCAAGGGAGCCAATTAGCACATTCCCTGGTCTGGAACTGTAGTTGCTTTGTATGTGATCTGCATACTGATTCAGTGGAGATTTGACCTTCTGGGTGGAGAAGAAACAAGAATCCAGGTGAGAGAGAACATTGGCCTAGATTCTCCTGTCCTCCCTCTCAATTCGTATCTCCAGGCATACTAGCCTAGCTGAATTTTTAGACTAACTCTGACACTAGGAAACATTTCCATTTCATTTCTGAATTTAAATCCATCTATAGAATAAAACATCTTAAAAATCAAGGCTTTTACCTTCTGTGCTAATGTAAAACATGGGACACAGCAGGTAGCTGCCTGCATCAGTGTTACCCATGGCCCACGTGGGGGCAGTACTAGGTAGTCTAAATCCTCTTTGAACTCACAGGAAGCATAAAGCATCCAGCAGGAGAGGAACTTTAAATGCATAAGCAGAAGCAGGGTAGTTTTTCATAAGCACAAATTCTTTAAAGCCAGTTGTCACACTGTTCTAAGTGTTCCTGCTAAAGAAAGAGAAAGAAACATGTCTACAGAACTTCCAGCTATGGGTCCAATTGCTTGCCAAGAGATGTTGGGGAAATGTTTTGATTGCTCCCTCCAGTTAATTCCACTTAACACTCACAAACTATTTTTCACAAACTCGAAACACACAAACTATTTTTATTAAATTGGTGAATCATATTCTAAGTTTTTTTGAACAATGGCAGCTTATCTTCGGGACAGATTTTCAGTTTCTCATCCTGTGACATAATGAGGTGCTTTTTAGTAAATTTTCAAAGAAAGAAATTTTCAGGGAAGATGTAAAAGTAAAAATATATTCAAAACCAATAGAAGTTCACTAGGAAATTGCATGGAAATAACTGGTAGCTTAATAATGGATGAATTTCTTCTTTGAGTAGATCTTTTTAAAGATATAACAACCAGCATTGATTTACATGAGCTAGCATTAGTATAATTATCTATTCATCTGATATGAAGGATTTGCTACGTGAAAGAAGTCTTTTCTACTAGGATCCTTGAGAGAGATCATGTTGGTTATCTAGGGGGCATATTTTAGAAATACAAAGAAAGGACTGGAATGGTTTTCTGAGCTGCATTCCCATAACATACAGCACCAAACCCTTGTTTCCTTACTCAGAGCTGACACTACATCATCAAGTATTCCTTTAGACAGTGCTATGGTTTCCCAACCTTCAGAAAGCAAATTTGGAACTGGCTGATGAGCTCCTGAGCATGTCAGGTCATGTGAAAGCTGGGCCGAGGTTTTATTACAGTCTGAGGCACCGCATTATGCATGATAACTAGATTCTCACAGAGCAGTCCACAGCCTCTCGTGGTGTCGGCTTGTACTGAATAGAAAGGCAGATATCTGCCTTCAGTGTCCTCAGTACTGGTTTTTGACATCCTCTCCTCTGGTATCTCCTTTTTCTTTCCCCATGTCTTTGATTTTTGATAAAATTAACACCCACTTCTCTCCATTTTCTTCCTTAACTTTATCCCCTTTCTGTTACTACATGTAACAGAACATCTTACTGCACCTATGGAAATTATCCCTGAGGGCATCACTTGGTGCTCAAACAGCTAAGGATGTTGTAGTAATGACAAGATTATTAGAGAAAATTCAGTGTTTGTTTTCACATGTATTTGTGTTTCAAAATCTCATGGATGCAAATGTTATTTTTCCCACTAAATAACCACTTAGGAGAGGGGACTTAAAACACATCTTTATTTACAATGGTACCTTGAATTGGCATGATGGTATCAGGCTACTTGTTTTTATGAATGCTTAGAAAAAATGGAAGAAAGCATCTGCCTTGACAGCCTAAGAGTCGGTAAATAAAATTTCTCCAGCTATTTTCTCTATTCTAGCTTAGAAAATAAAATACCTAGGAATTTGAGCCTTGCCATAATGTCACTGTAGAGTCATCTGGCACATTGTGATAAGCAAATTCTATACTGAAAGGGCCACACATGGCCCCAGCCTCCGGAAGTCAGTATCTTAGCTCCACGTAGCATTTAAGCAATAATTGCTTTGTTTGTGTGGCCACACTATTTTAATGGCATTCCAAGCAGTGGATTGCATAGATGATGTAGTGATAAACAACAGATTCATCTTTTTAATAACTTGTAACTTTCACTTGCTGGATCATAATGTCCTCTTCCTTTAAACTACTCAATAGAATCTATAGCATAGAGACATGGCTTCCTACCCTCCTAAGATAAAGAAGAGAAGATTAAGTTTAACTTGTCCCTCTTCACTTATAAGGCCTCTGAGGGGATCACATAAAGGCTTAGTCCTACTTTGGCTTGCTGCTCTCCCAGTGCCAGACCACCACCTCTCGCAGGCTCATTTCCTTCCTCTTCCTAGTTCCGTCTTGATCATTAGCAGGAGGGAGGACTGAAGAAGAAGAGAGAAACAAGAAGTAATTAATCCACTCAGTGCAGCTGCAAATGAATTTTTGAAATAAATTATTAATTTCCTCTTTAATGTTTCTACCTTGATACTGCTCTGTGTCTGGGGCTTGGAAGTGAGCACAGCTCTGATTCACAGCCTCAAAGCCCTGGGTAGATGCTGGAGCCTTATTGTAACTAGAACATGTTGTGCTAACAGCATATTTCTTTAATTCTCCAGCAGCAGTAGCAGCAATTGCAGAGGGGTTACATGTCTTATTTTCTGTACCTTAGGGTACTGGCTCCTCAAGACTCTAAATCCAAGATTAAAGTTAAACATCTATTATCATTCTTGAGAAAAAGAAAGTGGCATCAGAAAACCAAAACCTCTTTACCACGTAAGAAAGAAAAAAAAATTCCTGAACTGTGCAGGTACTGCTAGATTTGGGGGGCACCAAGTACCACTGGTAAGGAAAAGAATGATAAATTTTTGTACATTCAGTCCAAGTCTAGGAAGATACCAGGAAATGGTATTGGGGTGACAGCACAGCATGGCTAGATCCCCAGCACAGGCCTCTATATCTTCAGTTAGCTCTAAGCCCAGATTACAGAATGCACTTTTTATCACTCCCTTTGTTCAAATCAAATGTTATCAGAAAATCTACTTTTCTTGACCTCTGTGGCATGTGGTGGAAGTTAAACTTTTACAGTATATGGAAAAACTATTTTTAGTGCAGAAAGCAATGGTACTGTTTCTGTGTTCAAAGATGTTGGCTCCAAATGGCAGAGGAATGATTGTTTCCACTTAAAGTGATTGATATGTCTACACACACTGAAGAGAGGAGAGAATTTCATTACCCATTCCTACCATGGGGACTGGCTGAGTACAGTTGCAAAAGAAATAGGGAGCACATTTGTGTAACACAGAACCATTTTCTTCCAGGTAATAGAGGTGGTGAGAAGAAAAGGCCATCTATGTAGGGAGAAATTCGGGAAGTTAAAGTAAAAATATATGGAAAAAGTGAAGCAACTACTACCACAGGAAAAAACATTCAATGCATGTAATAATTGGGTTTTTAGTCTTCTGTTCAGTGTTTCAAATATTTCTATTGACTCACTTGAAGAAATATTTATTTTTAAATTACTTTTAATGATTAATCACAGAAAAAAAGTAAGACTTATAAAGGCTACTTAACAAAATACAATTCATTCCATGGTAATATTTAAGAATTAATGGTTTCATTTTTGTGCAGCATTGAAGAACTTAGAGACTTATTACAACACCTTGCAAATACTTTTAGATAATTAAGAAATCCAAATTCTGATTTGGGATCAAATATAAGGGGAAACAACTTAATAAGCTTCTAAAAATATGATGGTTTTTTTTTTTTTTTTTTTTTTTTTGGTTTTTGGAGACAGGGTCTCGCTTTGTGGTTCAGGCTGGCCCTGAGCTCAGCCTCAAACTCACATCACAATCCTCCTGCCTCTGCCTCCCAAGTGCTGGGATTACAGGCGTGAGCCACCACGCCCGGCACTGTGGTATGTGGTACTGGTTGCTGCTGGGTGTGGGTCTCCACACCCA